>SJYT01071962.1:227340-316113 GCA_006410635.1 Cephalophus harveyi
GGACACGACTGAAGCGACTTAGCAGCAGCAGCAACAGCAGCAGAGTGCATGTAGAGTGGGACATGCAAGCTATTCAGTTCTTGAAAATTCAAGCACAAAAACTGATTGACAAGTAAAAGCATTAAACTATGGTAAATCAAGATTACCTTGGCCTTAATAGGAGACTCCCAAAGGGGTGACTGTGTAAGTTTAACTGGCAGTCCTGACCTCCACCCTGATTTTCAAAATGGTTGAACTGAGAGCTGGGAGAAGTAAAAAGTCTTGCTGAAGATCACATAATTAGCTAATATCAGCGCCAGGTAAAAACTTAGGCCTCTGTTCCCCAAGCTAGTGTGATTCTTTCAACTCTAACAAGCGTGTTTGGTTAATCCTTGATCCTTGTTTGGAGCCACTAACCTAAGCTGTATACACATAGAATGTATTTTGAGTCTATAGTCATGCTGAATTACTTATTTCATATTTGCAAGTTTTTGACAATCTTAGTTAACAACACTGAGGTAAATATTAAGTACGGGAGTTCCTGTATGTTTTGTTTTTCTCCATTAATTTTCATCAGTTGTTTGGAAGAGAAATGAAAAGTTCAGAGGGGATGTTACCAAATGGGCTAGTTAATGCTGATCTCACGGCAACTTTGGGAGGCCTACACAGATATTTATGGACAAAAGCTGCTTAAATATGATATAGCACACTCATTTATACTTAGCTACAGGAAATCTGCAAGAAAAGCCAAGCCTCAGACCTTTGACATAACATATATTGTTGTTTTTATAGATTTTTAGAAGTAGCAATCTTCACCTGAAAAACTTCCAGGTTTTTGCATGCAGAGATTTTGGAATTGATGTCTTGGAAAGTGATGCAAATACATCAGTTACTGACAGCTTACTACTTGGTCATTTTACCCACAGGGTGAGTGCCGTCATGTGATTCTTTTAAGTTGTTCATCAAAACAGAATCATATGTTCTGGGTCCTTTGATGATTCAGGATATGTAATTTTAATAGGATTCTTTAGCAAATCTTGTGTTTAGTTGGTCAAAGTTAGAGGGTTCTTTGATTTGTAGTGGTGGTGATATTTATCATAAAATTCAAGCACACACAAGATGTTAGTGTGTTGTGTTCATATAAATCACAAAAGCCCTGAGTGGCACACAGAACTCTTATCTGGTTGTGATTTAGGGTTTTTATCCACACCAATTAAAAAGTCTAATAATTTTATGTTCATTTACTCTAACCTCACAAAGTTTATAAAATAGTGTGAGTCCATTTCGTCTTTATGGACTGTGGTTTGCCAGGTTTCAACATCAACATTTTGTTCATAGGGTTCTTAATCTATTTAGGGCCCCCTCCCATTAAAAAAATGGTGATATAAATTTGTGTTGTTTGCTATAGTTTACTAGGGTTTCTTAAGTGATTCCCTAATACTTACCTCAGTGTGTCTACATGATAAACATCAAACTATGGATGACTTCCCCACCACTGCATGGCCAGGGGACAAGAATGTAGCTGAGGACTTCTTGGGTAAGAAGTACTGGTTCTCAAGGGAAGTCCGTGGCTGCCATTGATTTCTGACCTATAATGAGTCCCTTCATTCTTTTTCTTGAAGGAGTTACTTGCATGTTAGTGTCACAGTTCAGAATAATCATAGATGGAAGGGACCTAGAGTACTTCTGGGGACGAAGGGGAGAGTGTTCTCTAGCTCATTCCTGAATGCTTTGACCAACTGACATTTAAATGATAAGTTTTTACTTTGGTGCTTCCTTTGATGATTCATAACTACAGATACCAATCTTGAGTTAAAAAAAATCGCTTTCTTATTAAGCTACATTTTCCTACATTTAATTCTCCAGCTTCCTTCCTTCTTTCTCTTCTGAACCCTCGTTTTTAGGAGGGATACAGCTGCCAGTTTTTCCTTTTCTCTGAAAAGATTACCGCCTTGAGAGATGATTCTTCTTTTCAAGTTCCTTAGTTCCAGAGAGGATGAGACCCAGATTTAGATTCTGTGATACTGGTTGACCTAAGGCCCATAAATGTCTCAGAAACAACCTTAGAGAAGATGCTAAAAACAAAATGCCCATCAAGCTGAAGAACTAAGTGTCCTGGCAAATTAATGTCACAACATCTTAATTGATGCTAAATAGACATCATAATTAGTGGAAGAGTGACATAAATTAAGATTCAGATTATGACAAAAGGGTACTTTTCATAACAAAATATAATCTCACCCCTGGGGTATAATTCACCAGCGATGCAATACAGCTGAGAACTTCTCAGTCTCCTAACAAGTAAGTGCAGGACCAAAGTCTTTGGATGGAAGATGTTAAACAGTTTTTTATAGGCATGATCTAGATCTTATATAGGCATCTGAACCTTAAAGCTATGTAATTTTATTGTGTATATGTATGACATTATCACATATACACAATGGAATATTACTCAGCTATTAAAAATGAAACTGGGCCATTTGTAGAGACACAGATGGACCTAGAGGTTGTCATAGAGGGTGAAATAAGTCAGAAAGAGAAAAATGTTATAAACTGAGGCATAAATGTGGGCTCTAGAAGCGTGGTACAGATGAACCTGTTTGCAGGGCAGGAAAAAAGATGCCGGTGTAGAGAACATGTGGGCACAGTGGGGAGTGGGGTGGGTTGGGAGATTGGGGTTGCCATATATACCCTATCACGTGTAAAGTAGACCTCTAGCTGGAAGCTGCTGTATATACAGGGAGCTCAGCTCAATGTTCTGTGGCGACCTAGAAGGGTGGGGTGGGGGTGGTGTGGAAAGGAGATCTAAGAGGGAGGAATATATGTATACATATAAGTGATTCAATTCACTGTACGCAGAAACTAACACAATATTGTAAAGCAACTATATCGCAATAAAACATAAATAAAGTATGTAATATTAGAGGTAAATATTACCTATGAGTTGATCCAGTTAGAACTCCTGAATTTACAGGTACAGAAATGGAGGCTTTGAGAAGCCATATGAGAACCCAAGATCATGCCTAGTATTGTGGAGCTTGGACCACCTGGATATCATGCCTGGTCCAATACTCATGTAATTACATATGGGAAAATGGCCTTGGCAAAAAGTATTTATTAGTGCTTACTCCAATATTCTCTGAAGTGTTTTCCATGGAAGGCTAGATCCAAGAGAGGGTCTGAGAAAAGGAAGATTCTTAGGTTAATTACATATAGGATATGCTAGGCACAGTGGTAAAAAGTCTGCCTGCCAATGTAGGAGACACAGGAGACGCAGGTTCGATCCCAGGATTGGGAAGATCCCCTGGAGTAGGAAATGGCAACCCCCTCCAGTATTCTTGCCTGGAGAATTCCATGGCCAGGGGAGCCTGGCAGGCTACAGTCTGCAAGGTCCGAAACAGTCAGAAAAGAATGAGTGACTGAGCGCACACACATACACATGCTGTTTACCATCCCTCCCATCCTCTGAAATTCACATTGTGTATTAACCCATTAAAGTCTTTGCAAAGTTCTAGGGTTAAAAGAAAACAAAAAAATCTATGAATCTTTATTTAGCACACTATTGCTCAGATTTATCTGGGAACCACTTTATTACTGTATAAAACTGTATTAGTTTTTTTTTTTTTTTTTTTTTTTAAAGGATGCCAATGGGGTTGCACAGAGTCGGACACGACTGAAGCAACTTAGCAGCAGTAGCAGCAGCAACCTCTCTTTGGTTGTAGAAATCTGACTTTAGCTTCTTTCTTTCAAATCTGCCATTTCTTTAGGAATTAAAAATTTCAGACACTTTGGCTTAATCATTCTTATACCTTCCACCTGCATGTAATTGGTGACACACAGTGATCAGTGAGTCATGTTCTAAAACAAACACTAGTTTCTGGAAGAATTTTTTATTAGAAAGGATTTTTTCCCATTAGACATATTTGTTTATGTTGGAACTCTCATACCCAACATTACCTTGGTATTGAGATGAGTAGAATAATTTTCAGTGAGAATGGCTTTATTATGCAAGAAAAAGAGATGTGCAAACCATCATTATACATCCAAGTTTGGTCACTGTGGTTTGTTTGTTCAGCTATACTAGCCTTGCTTTTAATTAGCACCCCCTTCCACAGTCTCCAAGATGTCCTGATTTGGATGTAAATTATGATCACCCCACTTTTGGAAGTATCTGTAGGATGGTTGCCTTTTTGTTGTTATTGTAATTCATTCAAGCAAATGATACTACTTAAAAAAAATCTTTTTCAGGAAAATGCTGTTGAGGTTGCTTCATTCTATCTCTCTCAGGGTTACTTTTCATTTTCACTTGTGGATTTGTCTTCCTCAATTTAGAACTTTCATCATTTTGTTTCTCTAAATTCCATCCTAGGTCTCCTTCTTTTCTACATATCCTTGCTCTTCCTGGGAGAAATCTCATTTTCTCTAGTGGTTACAATTACCATCCACATGCTGATGTCTCCCATATATTTGCATTTATTTCTACCATTTTATCTTGTGCTTTCAGTTTGAAATTCAGTATCTATGTTTTTTTCCCCTACTTTTCAAACTTGATTTGTCTTGCATTGAATAATATCTTTTTTAATATTCACTCATTTGAAAGTTATTCATTCTGTTAAAATCATATAGGTTCTTGGACTTAAATTTGTGACATGTAATTGGTGCTCATCTTCAGAAAGTTTTAATTACATTGGCACTGTTAAACTTCACCTGAGCCATGCAAGGACCTTAAACTTCTTTAACTTCTTCACCCTCTCATCTTGTATATTACTTTTCCCTAGTATTTGTTCTTCTTTTCAAACAGATGTTTCATGGAAATATGACATTTATAGGGAAAAGTGCACAAATCACAAGTGAAGAGCTCTATGAATTTTTGTAAAGCAAAATCACATGCATACCACCCAGCTCTAGAAATAGAACATCATCAGTTCCTCTAAAACCCCTTAATGTCTGCTCCCAGTTAATCCCAAACCCTACCCCCCAGCCAAAGGAGAGCCATTATACAGACTTCTCAAGAATAGGTTAATTTCAAATCTGTTTTTGAACTTTATGTAAATGGAATCATACATCGTGCAACTCTAATGTGCCTGGCTTCTTTGGCATATTGTTATATCTAGATTCATTCATGTTTTTATATGTTTCAATGATTTATTCTTCCAATTGTTATGTCATTGTTGTTGTTCAGTCAATAAGTCATGTCCAGCTGTTTGCAACCCCATGACTGCAGCACACCAGGCTTCCCTGTCCTTACCATCTCCCAGAGTTTGCTCAAACTCATGTCCAATTGAGTCAGTGATGCCATCCAACCATCTTGTTATCTATCATCCCCTTCTCCTCCTGTCTTCAGTCTTTCCCAGAATCAGGGTCTTTTCCAGTAAGTTGTCTTGTCGCATCAGGTGGCCAAAGTATTGGAGCTTCAGCTTCAACATCAGTTCTTCCAATGAATATTCAGGATTGATTTCATTTAGGATTGACTGGTTTGATCTCCTTGAAGTCCAAGGCACTCTCAAGAGTCTTCTCCAGCACCTCAATTTGAAAGCATCAATTCTTCCCTTTTATGGACTGTATTATAGTTTTTAAAGCCATGTTGCTATTGCTGGACATTTGCCTGTTTCCAGTTTAGGGTTATTACAGAGAAAGATGTTATGAACAATCTTCAGTATGTATCTTGGTGTTCACAAGCATGCATATCTGTTGAGTATGTGCCAGATTTTAAAACTGCTGGCTCAGAGGCTGGCCCTTTAGCTTTAGTGGATGATGCCAAACCCCACACAATCCCATGTTTAACTTGTACCACCAGTTTGCAAAACGTGTTTCAGAGCTAGGTCTTGGAATTTCCCTTGACTGACATTCTGTAGAATTTCTTCATGTCTCTGTAGTATTCCTGTTCCTAATTCCCCCATCTTCCTCTTTTCTGATTTAGCTCTCATTGTTTTAGCCTATGGTAACTTTTTAAACTGATGGTCTATGAAAGGTTAAGATTTTGACCTAAAAATGGAGACCCCATTCTTGGAAGGTTGTTACTATAGATCACTAGGTGGGAGTTCAGTTTGCCTTGATGCTTTGGAGTTAGTGCTCATTGTCTTCTATCTTCTATTCCTGAAGTCAAAGAGTTTTTAGATACTTCATGGAAGCCATATATAGGATGGATAAACAACAAGGTCCTACTGTGTAGCACAGGGAACTGTATTCAAAATCCTGTGATAAACCATAATGGAAAGTAATTTTAAAAGGGATGTGTATGTAACTGGAGGACTTCCCCAGTGGCTCAACGATAAAGAATCTGCCTGCAGTGCAGGAGATTTGGTTTGACCCCTGGATCAGGAAGATCCCCTGGAGAAAGAAATGGAAACCTACTCCAATATTTTTGCCGGGTAAATCCAATAGACAGAGGAGCCTGGTGGGCTACAGTCCATGGGATCACAAAACGGTCAGACATGACTTAGTGGCTAAACAACACAAATGTACATAGCTGAGTGACTTTGCCAAAAAAACACACAGAAAACCCATTTATATAGATACTCTAAGTCTTTTATATGTAACCTATTAGCTCTTCCTCTTTGGAGATTTTTGGGATCTCATCCTTGTCCCTGGTATTTGTAATTCCAATATGATGTAACTTTGCTATGGCTTTTTCTTCTGACCACTCTCCTAGGCAGTGGGCAGGACTTTTCAATCTGGAAAGTCATATCCTTTCCTTCTGGGAAATTTTCTTTACTTATTTCTTTGATAATTATCTCCCCTATATTTTCTGTTTTATTTAAACTCTTTTTATTTTGATATTAGCTTTCCTGATTTACTTTTCTAATCTTCTTAATTTCTCTCTGATTTCCCATTGCCTTTTTATCCTACTTTCTTAGAGTTTTTTTCTATTTAATTTATTAATTCTACTCTCCTATTTTTTTTTTTTTTCCTAAAAAATTCCTTTTTGGGCTTCTGCTTTCACGAACATGATACTCTTATTTCGCTGATGTTATTAAGTTTCCCTTCTGATTTCTGTACTGGCATTGTCTCCACTGGGTTTCTTTTCTTCTGTTTGTTTATTTTTGTCACTGTCTTCCAGCTGGAGACTCTTGACAGTTTCTGGTGATCCTCAAACATACATCTATTTTGGGCAATGGAACAGTGAAGCACTAACAGCTTGATTAGATGGAGTTTGTTGAAGAGGTTTTATAGAAAATCCTGGAAGCTTTTGTTTTTGTTGTTTTTTAAACTTTTTAATATTTATTTTTTTTGTTGTTTTTTAAACTTTTTAATATTTATTTTTTTATATTGACATACACTAAAATGGACTTTTTGATGTACAGTTCTGTAAATTTTTAACATATGAGTAGATTTATGTAACTACTGCTAAGATATGGAACAGTTGCATCAGCCTGAAAACACCCTCCCTTTGGCTCCAATTCTGTAGCTACATCTTCTTTTCGTATCCCCTTGGAGGTCACTAATCTATTCCCTGTCCCTGTAGCTTTTTCTTTTCAACAATCATATGAATGGAATAACACAGTATGTAACCTTTTGAGACTGGCTTCTTTCACTGGCAGATAGATACCTTTGGTATTTATCTAACTTGCTGCAAGAAACAGTATTTTATTCCTTGTTATTGTGGGGGACAGTATTCCACTATATGGATGTACCACAGTGTATTCATTTGTTGAAGGACATTTGAACTGTTTCCAGATCTGGTGATTGACTACAAATAAAATTGTCTTAACCATCTGTTTAAGGCTTCTGTATGAACCTAAGTTTTCATTTCTCTAAGGTAAATGCTTAGGAATTGAATTGTTAGGTCAGTGATGTGTGCATGCGTGCTAAGTCGCTTCAGTCGTGTCTGACTCTTTGAGACCCCATGGACTGTAACCTGCCAGGCTCTTTTGTCCATGAAATTCTCCATGCAAGAGTACTGGAGTGGGTTGTCATGCCTTCCTCCAGGGGATCTTCCTGACCCAGGGATAAAGCCTGTGTCTCTTACGGCTCCTGCATTGGCAGGCAGGATCTTTACCACTAGCACCACTTGGGAGGCCCCTAGGTCAATAATAAGATTATGTTAACTTTGTTAAAAAGTACCAAACAATTTCCCACAGTGTTTGTACCATTTTGCATTCCCACCAGCAGTGTATGAAAATTTCAATTATTCTTTCTTCTTCATCAGCGTTTGGTATTGTCACTAATTTTTATTTAACCCTCTAATAGGTGTGTAGGATATTGCATTGTGATCCTTTGGGATATATATGTGCTTTGCAAATATTTTCTCTTAGTCTGTAGCTTGTCTTTTTACTCACTTAATTGCTTTTATTCATGTATTAAAATTGTATTTCATTTGGCCAGTTCTCTTACTTTTCTTTCCTTATCCCCCTTCCAAATCACAGGGAAACCTGTGTATGTCAGCTGGGATCAAATCTCCCAGAAGGTGGGGACTGAGAGTTTCTAACACAACCTTTGTGAATTTTGATCTCACTCACTGTGTGGCCATCAGGACCTGTTCAGGCTGCTCCCGAGGACAGGGTAAGTTGTTGGAGTAGATAAGACAAATAATAAAACTAGTAAATAAGTCCAGTACGCACATAAATGTGATAAATAGTGGCAAAGCCATTGGGATTCATTATTTCTTTTACTTACAAGATTTCTTTAAGAGGGACCAAAGATCTTCTTGGTGAGGGTGAAAGAGGAGAGTGAAAAAACTGGTTTAAAACGCAACAGTCAAAAAACTAAAATCGTGGCATCTGGTCCTATTACTTCATGGCAAAAGAAGGGGAAAAAATGGAAGCAGTGACAGATTTTATTTTCTTGGGCTCCAAAATCACTGTGGATGGTGACTGCAGCCATGAAATTAAAAGACGCTTGCTCCTTGGAAGGAAAGCTGTGACAAACCTAGACAGTGTTTTAAAAGGCAGAAACATCAAAATCACTTTGCTGACAAAAGTGTATATAGTCAAAGCTATGGTTTTTCCAGTAGTCATGTGCAGATATGAGAGTTGTACCATAAAGAGGGCTGAGCACCAAAGAATTGATGCTTTCAATTTGTGGTGCTGGAGAAGACTCTTGAGAGTCCTTTGGACAGCAGGGAGATCAAACTAGTCAATCCTAAAGGGAATCAACCCTAAATACTCACTGGAAGGACTAATGCTGAAGCTCCAGTATTTTGGCCACCTGATGTGAAGAGCTGATTCATTGAAAAAGACCCTGAAGCTGGGAAAGACTGAAGGCAAGAGGAGAAGGGGGCGGCAGAGGACAAGATGGTTAAATAGCATCACTGAATCAATGGACATGAATCTGAGCAAACTCTGGGAGATAGTAAATGACAGGGAAGCCTGGTGTGCTGCAGTCCATGGGGTTTCAGAGTTGGACATGACTTAGTGACTGAACAACAACAACATAAGATTTCATCAGTAGAAACTGCTGCTCAAATCTCCTAAAAGAAATTCTAGAGGAGGCCAGGTGCTCCCAATATGGTTCTTGCAGCTCCCCAGCCTTTCCCTACCTGGTGCCTGTCATACTCTGTTATGATAATTCCATGTCTCTGCTGGATTCTGAGCTTCACAAATGCAGGGACCACAGCTCTCTCTCATATTGCAGTAGAGTTGATTTACAATATTGTATTAGTTTCTGTACAACATAGTGATTCAATATTTTTATGGATTACACTCCATTTAAAGATCTTAAAAATATTGACTATATTCCCTGTGCTGTACAATATTTCCTTGTAGCTAATTTTCTTTGTACATGGTAGTTTGTACGTCTTGAGCCGCTCCCTTTTTGTGCCCTACCCGTGTCCCTATCCCCACTGGTAGCCACTAGTTTATTCTCTATATCTGATCACATCTCTTTTGCTCAGAGTTTTATCATTAGTAACCAGTAGCCTGGTGCCCAGTAGGTTCACTGATTAAATCAGTGAATGGAGTTGGATGGATATATATATGGATATGAACTAATACACATGCAAGCTTTCCTGAAAGAGCTAGAGTTCAGGAACCTTATGTTTTCAACAGCCCAAGGCTTTTTGTATGTACAGAGAGACCATAAGAATTCTTGTTCACTTGTTAACCACATCTCAGAGGTGGTGAGAAATACCTTGGAGAACTCAGGGGCTAAGGCGAAAGAACTAGAGAGCAATCTAGTTGATTTGATCGTTGTAAACAGACAAACCAAGTGGTTCAAGTAAATATGCTCTTGTGGTTTGAATTGCCAATTTAGATAATTGTTTGTTTTTTTAATTAAATGAATAATCAGTAAGTCTCCACTGTGCTTTTTATCCCCCCTGTATAGACAGAGCTAAAAATTGTTTTTATTTGGGTGGCATCTGAGTTTAAGATTTTAGAAACAATATTAGGAATAAAAAATGCCTTAAGACAATCACTTCAAATATTAATTCCTCAGTCAGTAGCTTCACTGTCTCTTATCATTCATAAGACACTGAAAAGGAGCAAGCTACTCCTTCTGAGCTCTAATTTCTTCTCCCTGGATGTTCTTGGCTAATCTCTTTCATTTGTTTAAAAACTATTTAGTCCAGATTCTGTTTAAGGACCTGAGTGGTACAGAGATGAAAAGCACATAGTTCTTGTCTTCCAGGAGCTTTCCATCTAGGCACAAAAATAAATGTCTGAGCCAATGAATGTAATAGTATGATGAATTCAATACGTGAGGACTGAGCAAGGTCAATGAGGGCAACAGCAAGGAAGGGGGCCAGGTAGGACTTCATCATAGATTGCCTTGAGCAGGATTTAGAAAGGAGAAAAGTTTGCAAGAAGGAAGAGGCAGAGAAAAGTTTTTACATATTAGGAATAGCCTATGCAAAAAAAAAAATTCAAAGAGCAAGTTATGATTGGGAAGTTGCAAAGAAATACAATTTAGCTGAATTATAGAACTGCCTGTGGTGTTAGATAAACAAGTTGCTTCCCTGGTGGCTCAGATGGTAAAGAATCTGCCTACAATGGAGGAGACCTGGGTTTGATCCCGGAGTTGGGAAGATCCCCTGGAGAAGGGAATGGCTACCTAATCCAGTATTCTTTCCTTGAGATGACAGAGGACAGAGGAGCCTGGCGGGCTACAGTCCATGGGGTCAAAGAGTTGGACACGACTGAGTGACTAGCACAGACACACACAGAAGTTTCTGGGGTGGAATTGTAGCATCGTGGATGAATGACAGTTGAGTGCATAGACTCTACTGGGATGAGAATGAAAGCATTCGGGCCTCTCTTTGTTTCTATCTTATTTTACATTTTTCCTTTTTTATGTATTTTATAAGATACATGCTACAGCAATATGGTAGCATATATACTAAGAGATGTGTCCCGAGTTTTTAAATTTTAATGACAGGGCAGTGAGTATTAGAAGACCACTGCCATTGTTTCTTCCTGGGCAACTGACTAATAGCAGAACCAGTGAATCATATGAAGGAGGTGCGAGGGAAACCCTGCTGAGGCATGTAGCCCGAGAGCTGATACCTATTAAATGAGTTACTGTTTGTCCATGTGATTGATTGAATATGGCTTTTGAGAGAAGATGTTTAAAGTATAAATCTCATAAGGAGTGGGGTTAGATTTGCCTTGGAAGAACTAGAGCAGAGAGATGGAAAGACTAGCCCTCGGCACTTTTCACATTTAGTAATTAGTAATGTTCGGTGTCACTCCCAGTAGACCGCCATTTCTCACCCTTGGGATTTGGGACTGGGTAACTGTTCCTTGTGGGGGCTCGCCCGTGCATTATAGAGTGCTGGGTAGCATCCTTGATTCTTCCCACCAGATGCCCATGCCACTGCTGTCCACTCAGTTGTGACAGCCAAAAATGCTTGCAGATGGTACCAAATGTCCCCTGCAGGGCGAACCACCCCTGGTTGGGAATCACTGCCTGAGAATACAGGCTGCGTGAGGACAGGGGCCCTCCTATTCTTATTTCACTCTGTCTGCAGCACGCAGCACAGAGGCTGGCATACAGTCAACCCAGGATATATATTTTTTCTTGGACAAGTAAGTGAGCAAATTGTTAAACTGTATAAATATGCAGTTTTGAAATACTGAAAATAAGTCAGTGACTTCAGTTGCCATTTGTGATCACATTCTTTTGTGCCTTTGGGTCACAGTCTTTCTTCCAACTTACAGGTGGGTTTACTGTGAAGACCAACCAGTTGAAGTTTGTGAACTCTCCGAACTTGGTAGCATTTCCGTCTCCTCATGCAGCCATTTTGGAAGACTTGGATGGGTCTCTGTCTGGAAAAAATAGAAGTCACATTCTTGCTTCTATGGAAACACTTCCAGCTTCCTGTGTGGTCAAAGCCAGCTTCAGCCAGCTTGTCCATGGCAGTGTCTGTGAGGAAAATGTTCTCTTTCATCGGATGTCTATTGGTTTGTAAGTTGAATTAACTCTACATTTTGGCTTGTCAATGGACATGTACATATCATTCAGGTTGTTGATATTTATAGAAGAGAAATTGTTTTCCAGATTCTGTTTGGTGTATTTAGTTCTACAGAAGTGATATGGGATAATTTTGACAGCTGTTATATCATAAGTTTATGGTAGTTTTAGGCTGATTTAAATGACAGCTTATTTTCAATAACAGTGGACCACATCTCATAGCCCTTGACCACTTATTGGCATTTTGAGTGACTAATTTCCTCTCAAAAAGACTTGCAACCAACAAAAAATTGAAATGTATTTAAATTAAGAGGAGTATTAATAAATTCCAATAATGTCCATTCTCATTTATATGCACCTCCTCTCCCTGAGCTCTTTTTAAGTGTTTGCTATGCTCCAGGGAAACATTGCTGATGCTCTCTATTACTTGTGAAGTTGCTTCACACCAGTTCATTTTCCTTGTTAATTTTGTGAACTATTGGATTTGTACAATACATATCTTATTTAATATTGGAGCAAGAACTCCTTGTTTATGCTACTCAGACTACCATTAAGTCAGGAGCTAGGCTGTTTAAAATGCATAATAGGATTGCTTCTACCCCCTTTAATTTCCAGGTAGTGATTGCTGAGTGACTAGGGTTCTATCTTTTATCTATTTAATGCATTGTATATAATTAGCCACACTCCTTTCTCTCCTTTGTTTTAAGTGTCCTAACTTTATGAATATTGAGTCAGGTGCTTCAGCCAGATCATGCCGGCATCTTACTTAAACAGGTAAACTCCACAGAGAGGGAGTCAGTATGGTCAGGTTTGCACCAAGTCTGCGTTCTGAATGCATATGCCATCCCTATCTTGACATTCTGTTTTAGACACCTTAGTAATACCCTTCTAGCGTGGAATTGTCTGAAAGCATTCCACTTTTGCTTTTCAAGCTGTTTATTATTCTATCTAATGTTAATGGACCCAATTCCAGTGAGTAATAACAGTATGGAGCAATATGTTTTCATTTCTAATCATTTTGATTGTGCAGAGCCTGCTTTTCATTCTTAGGGATGCATCCTGATTTTCATGATTTTTGTGATTTTAACAAAGATGTTTTTAATGAGCATTTTGAGGTTTACAAAATAGAGCCATTTATTTCTTGTATGCATGTATTTTTTTTAATGAAAAAATAGATTTGTGTAGTTAAAAAGAACATTATGTGCTTGTATAACACTGATTTCTCTGGGTTCTTGATATTCCTTTTCTATGTCTTGAAAACCTACTGGGAGACTGTCTCTGAAGGTGGCATTTAGTGGTGTGGCATTAGAAGCCTCTGCAGTTGTAAGCCTTCTAAGCATCTGTTCTTGGAGGTCTTCAGGACAGGACACCTAGATGCTTGCTTTGGCAGCAAGTCATGATCCCAGCACTCAAGGACTGACAAGGTCTAAAAGAGAATAATCCTGATACTATATTCTGAGTAGATTCAGAAGATCCCTACTAGGGTGAAACACTTGCCTTGGTTTGTTTGGAATTTTCTTGGTTTTAAAATAAAAACAATCTCATGTCCCAGAAACCCCTTCTGTCTTAAGAAAACCAAGATGGTTGGTCACCCTACTCCCTAGGCTTCTATTTAAACATTTTCAGGTTGATTCACAGATCATTGGTTGTGATTCACAATCAGTCACAATCAATCAATTCACAATCACCGATCATTGATTTCAGAGCATTTGTGGACAAATGCTCAATGACTCCAAGCCCAAGGGAGGCTCAGCGCACTCCCAGTTATGAGTCTCTTAGCCCTGTGTCTTCATCTCTGGGGCGAGATGGTTCGGTTAGATGATCTCTAAGGCCTTGCTAGTCAGAGTGCATCGGTGTGACCTGGGACTAGATGCAGGGAATCTCAAACTCACCCTAGACGTCCTGAGTCAGGACCCTGGGGAATTTATACTCAAGTTTTAGAAGCACTGCCCTCAGGTCTTTCTAACTTGATCTTTCCAGATTCTATCCCCAGTTATTTGTGTTCAGTGACTTGATCTCTGTCCCAGAGCATTATAACCTCATTAGGAACATGTCAGAGCTAATGAGCAATTTGAATTCCACATAGATACAAACTTTGTGGCATTTCACGGAGAAAGGATTAATTTGCTGTGCTATTTTCCCTGGAGCGTGCACCCTAAGAGTTGATTTGCAAAGCTCTCACGGTCCCCATCTTTTAGGGTTGCTTGCTGATAGGGATCTGATATGGCACATGGACCCTGCCCTCTTTCCTTTCAACATTTAGCCCCCTCCTGCCTCCTCAGCCCAGGTGCCTAGTAGGGCGTGAGGTCTGCACAGCTGCCTAAACGGGGCACCCCTGCCCCCTAACTAACAACTGAGTACTTGGGGTGTGCTCTCTTCCTTGGAGGCTCCTCCTGGCCCATGTTCACTATAGGTTCTGTGTTCGACATTGACAACCTTCCCTTACTACCTTTTCCAAGAGCGATGGGTGCCCACATTTGTGGCATTCTGGTTTCGTAGCTTCCTCTGACTTCATCCTCACAATTGTGTTGACCAAGGCATAAAAATGTTTAAAGTTGGCAATAATAATTAATATTTTGATGAAGAAAAATTTCCTACCCTCTACAAGGCAGAGTCTATGTTTTGTTAAAAATAATGACATGCTTAGTCTGGGTGAGTTCTCTCTCACTCACAAGTTCTAAAATGTGCTTTCTTAAGGGTTCATTGGTGTTCAGGATAGCATTTCTTTCCTGACTTCTATTTCTACCAATCTCTTTCTCTCAACTCCATACTTCACGATAAGACCAGGAAGTGGTAGCTCTACCAGTATAAGTCAGGACCTCATTTCAGAAAAATGTCAGCACCATTTGCTCCAGAGGCCTCATCATGGCAAAATGGCTCACACGGTCCCTGGGTTTATTGATCCTAAATTTCTTCTGCGTAGAGATGCTTACCTGGGACAAGGATCATGTCACCAGTAGGGTATTGTGTGCTTCTTCCAGACCTTCTTTGTAAGCTTTTCTTCTTGACCCTTCAGTGCTAGTGTTCCTTAAGATTCTTCAAGAAGCTTTCAAGCTATGCTCTTCCCAAATGATCTGGACTGTTTCATAGCCTCAGTTAACATTCACTGATGCTGCTTTATGGAAGTCCAGACCCATTTATCCGACTGCCCTTAGGATCTGCCCTGTCCAATATTGTAGTCACTCACCACAGGTGGCCGCTGAACACGTGAAATGTGGCTCATCCAAATGGAGATGTGCTGTAAGTGTAAATTATGCGTCTTGTTTTTAAGACACTGTATGAAGAAAGGAATGTAAAATAGCTCAATGATTTGTTTATATTGATTATCTTGAAATGATAATATTTTGAATATGTTGGGTTAAATATATTATTAAATTAATTTTACTTGTTTCTTTTACATTTTTAATATGGCTATGATAAAACTTAAGGTTCTGTCTGTGGCTTGCATTTGTGGCTTGTGTTGTATTTCCATTGAGCAGTAGTGCTTGCAATAATTCTTTTAGAGTATTCAGCAGCCATCTCAAACACAACCTGTCAAAACCACACTTAAGGTCTTTATTCCATGGACCTATTGGGTGTTAAGAATCTCTGGGTGTTCAGACAAATGATGCAATTACCTAAACCAGAAATGGGAGTTATCCTTGAGTCATCTGCTCACAGAAATCACCTACCATGTCCAGCCCATTTTATCTCCTAAAAAAATCCCTTTTGAGTTATATTACTTCTCTCCTTTCCAACTTCTCTAGTCCAACTTGACACTCAGATCCCACCTGTTTAACTGCAGCACTTAGCTTGCCACCTTGCTGGGATCCTATCCTTAAACTTGTGAGTCTTTGTAGATCAGATCTGGTCCTGCCATCCATGCATTCCCTTGCTTGAGACTTCATCAGGGCCTCCCAGTGAAAGCCTACCATTTTTAATGTCTCAAGGGCACTTCATGACCTACTCCTGTTTGTGTTATACTTCTAGGATCGTTTCTCAATGCTCTGCCCTCCTTTCCCTAAATTTTAAGCCTCAGCCACACTCAACTTCTTTGTGTTTTACAATCCATAGGGTTCAGCTCCCATGAACTCAGCATGAAGGTAGTTTACTCTGGCGAGCTTCCCTGAGCTTTCTGCACAGCTTTGTATCCCTGCTGTGTGCTGGCTTTCTGTACTTTCTCTAATCAATACTCACAGCTCCTACATAGCTTATAAATCACCCCTCCCTCCTCATTCATGTTAAGTAGGACAAGGATAGAGGGATATTTTTGTTTATTTGTTTCTATTATGGTACCCAATACCATGTTGAACATAAAGTGACTCAATAACATTAGTATTGAATTAATAAATATCATTTAAGAAATTGTGGACTCCCCCAGATCTTCCTCTCATGTACTTATTGTCCATTTCTCTCTTAGGACCTATTTAGGAGGAGTCCACAGCACTTAACATTTCTTTAGAAGATCCAGGATTAAAATACTATCCTAAGTCTTTATTTCTAAAATTCCTAGAAACATCAAATACTTAAGAATATCCTTTCATAATGTCTTCTGGGCTTTTGCTTGCCTGGGGCTGTCAGTTGATCAGACAATTTATTTTAACAGCTGATTTCTTCTCAACTCCGCCCCTATCCCACCCCTACTGAAATAGCAGTTTGCATACATTTGCAAACATTTTCTTTTCCTGGTGGTACAGATGCACAGAATTGTGATGGGGAGAATGAGAACCAACTTTCACAATTATCATCTGGGAATTATTTGTTTTTTTGGTTTAGAGCATTCTACAGCTCCTTCAGTTGACACAGATTTATTCAAATATCAGTAAATCAAGCCTTGATCTGTCTTCCAATTATGTACTGAACCGAATGTGGGGGAAATTAAAAGAGTTTACAAGATGTTGTAGGTTGGCCAACCAGTCTTTCTGAGTTTTAGTAGGAAGTACATGAAAGAAAGTCTGGCTATATGCATATGTTTGAAATTATTTTTCAAAGGCTGAAGAATAAAGAAGTAATTAAGAATCATTTGTGGGTATAAATCATAAACCACCCTCCCTCCACCACTTCCTAGGTATCTTCCTGGACAAGTTACTTCACCTCTTTCTGCTTCAGTTCTCAAGACAGTAAAAAGAGTAAAATGTTACTTCACTCATGGAGTCATTGTTGGGCATGTAGTAAGTGCTCAGTAAATGTTGTCTTTCGAAATTCTCTACATTTATGATTGATAAAGCAACATATAAACTTACTACTAATAGAATAAAATATAGATGATTATGTTTCTGAGAAACAAATGCCTGGCAAGGGAATTAAGTTTGTTCAAATGAAACTTAATCCAATTCTTGAAAGATAGGGAACACTTTCCAATAGTCACAAGACATCGCACTGATCCAGAAACCTCCCAGAAAGTCGTGGAATCTGGAGTCTTTCCGGACACAGTTTTTGATTCACTCATGCCCCCAGTGCTTTCTGTTTCTTCCTTCCTATTTCTCCTAGAAAAGAAAAGGTTAATGTTGTTGATGATCACCTTGACTCTTAGATCTTGCTTAATATCCTCTCCTGTAGAGCTTACATTCAGTGTTTACCTATGGAACTGCTCTTAATGTGTCAGTATTCAGAGTACGAGGCACCCCCTGCCTCTGTGAATGTAAAAGTAAAGAAGAGTTCAAATGGAAATTGTGGCCTAGCTTTTCCTCTAACAATCGCCTAACTCTCTTCCTAGGGATAAATAGGCATAGCATCACTAATGGTATCTTTTCAGTTCTCAAAAAAAAAAAACAAAACAAAACCAACCCACAAAAAACACCCATGTGAGACAGGGAAATTCCAAGAAGTTTTATCTTCTCTAGGCAGCAGAGGTTACGGAAGTAAAATAGAAGAAGAGTTAAACATAAAAAATGGAGCCCAAATCAAGGAATAGCATCAATAATACTCCATGGTTATTAAATTTCATGAATAATAAAGGGACCCAGGGGTGTGCTGGTAGCTGTTTTACAACTAGAATAAAAAGCCTGATTTGTAGCATTTGCCTAATTCCGTGGTGAAAATACTCTTACATGACTGGGATAAGGCTAACATCATAATGTCACTGAACGTGGAGTTAGGAAAAAGGGCTGGTGATGAACTCGAGGGTAGGTGTCAGTCAGTCCTACCAGTACCAAGTGTGCTTAGGTATAAAAGGGAGGGGGGGCTTTGTAACTACCTGCCTGCATGGAATTGTTTTTCAATATTCCTGACAAGTAGTTGTTTACCTTGTGGTTGTGTAGCTCTAAGGATAGTATTCTCATGTCTGAGATAGCCATCCCAACTTCATCCCACAGATTAAGCTAGAGACGCAATAGTCTCTAAAGTATGGGTAGGTAGCTACTGCTTCTCTTCAAGGATCAAGGTGTAACAGGCAAGAATTTTTGTCAAGTACGTTGCAAAAACTGTAAATACTATGTTTGAGGAGATGCTGGGTTGATTTTGGGACTTGACAATCAATTATTATTGCTTTAGCTGACTCTGAAAAGAGATAAACAGAAATATACATCAGCAAAGTCATGGAGGATGACTTTGGATCCTCCATCATGGAGGACCCATGATGTCAGGGTATCAGTTCAGTTCAGTTCAGTCGCTCAGTCGTGTCCGACTCTTTGTGACCCCATGAATCGCAGCACGCCAGGCCTCCCTGTTCATCACCATCTCTCGGAGTTCACTCAGACTAGATCAATGCAAAGAAATAGAGGAAAACAACAGAATGGGAAAGACTAGAGATCTCTTCAAGAAAATTAGAGATACCAAGGGAACATTTCATGCAAGGATGGGCTCGATAAAGGACAGAAATGGTCTGGACCTAACAGAAGCAGAAGATATTAAGAAGAGGTGGCAAGAATACACGGAAGAACTGTACAAAAAAGATCTTCACGACCCAGATAATCATGATGATGTGATCACTAATCTAGAGCCAGACATCTTGGAATGTGAAGTCAAGTGGGCCTTAGAAAGCATCACTACGAACAAAGCTAGTGGAGGTGATGGAATTCCAGTTGAGCTGTTTCATATCCTGAAAGATGATGCTGTGAAAGTGCTGCACTCAATCTGCCAGCAAATTTGGAAAACTCGGCAGTGGCCACAGGACTGGAAAAGGTCAGTTTTCATCCCAATTCCAAAGAAAGGCAATGCAAAAGATGTCAGGGTATACCTGCCAGAAATTCAAGGATTATTATTTTTTTGTTGAAGCATAGTTGATTTACAATATTGGGCCAATCTCTGCTGTATAGCAAGGTGACTCAGTAGTATACATACATATGTTTTTTGTAAATATTCTTTTCCATTATGGTTTACCACAGGATAGTGAATATACTTCCCTGTGCTGTAAATTAGGACCTTGTTGTTTATCCATTCTAAATGCAATAGCTTACATCCACCAACTTAAAACTTTTAGTCCATCCTTTTTCCTTCTGCTCCCTTGGCAACCACGAGCCTGATCTCTAAGTCTACGAATCTATTTCTGTTTTATAGATAAGTTCATTCGAGCCATATTTTAGATTCCACGTTTAAGTGATATCATATGGTGTTTGTCTTTCTCTTTCTTAGTTTACTTAATATGATAATCTCTAGCTGTATCCATGTTGCTGCAAATGGTATTATTTCATTCCTTTTTATGGCCCAGTAGTATTACATTGGCCATAAAATAATTTTTATCCATCCATCTGTCAGTGGGCATTCAGGTTGCTTCCATGTCTTGGCTACTGTGAATAGTGCTGCTATGAACAGAGGGGTGTGTGTATCTTTTTGAATTATGGTTTTGTCCAGATATATGCCCAGCAGTGGGATTGCTGTATCATATGATAAGTCTACTTTTAGTTTTCTAAGGAAGCCCCGTGCTGTTTTACATAGTGGCTGCACCAGCTTACATTCCCACTAACTGTGTGTGGGTGAAGTGAAGCTGTTAGGCGTTCAGTCGTGTCTGACTCTTTGTGACCCTATGGAATGTAGCCCGCCAGGCTCCTCTGTCCATGGAATTCTCTAGCCAGAATACTGGAGTCGGTTGCCATTCTCTTCTCCAGGGGATCTTCCCAACCAAGGGATCGAACCCGGGTCTCCTGCATTGCAGGCAAATTCTTTACCATCTGAGCCACCAGGGAAGCCCTCACAGTGTACAAGGGGTCCCTAGAAATGCAAGATTATTGAATCGCATGACTTGCATCTCTGTACTTGTTCGATTTTTTATGTGAATTTAAGGATTGTTACAAGTTTGGGGCAAAGACTGAGGGTTATGATTTCTTTTCTCTTTCTAGGTTTCTTACTCAGAAGGAGAAATATTTGTTTCTCAATCAATAAGAGTATATACAGAAGACTTCTTATTGATACACATTATTACTGGGTGATGGGAGATCAGTAGATAGAATAGTCGTCCTCTGACGGAGTCTTTTTTATTTTTTTGGTTAAAAATGTGTTTGTTATTGTTATTTACCAACGGGAAGAGGCAGTTTATTTACAAGCCACAAAAGCAAGGAGATAGCACAGTTAGTTAGCAATCTGCATAGGATGGGCTACTTATGCAAAAATAAGACTCCAAAACAAAGGAGATGGAAAGCTTCTGACAAGGAGTTTTTAGCAGTTCAGTGTGTTTTAAAGATGCTAGAGAAAAATAATGCCACTAAAATCTGTTGGCTGTGCTCAACATTTTGATTTTGTCTTCTTCGTGCAGTAAAAGATGAGAGTAACATCAGCAAGCATGAGTATCCAGGCGATGCCGACGGCACCCTTTGGGGCTAGTTATTATGATGTGTTGGCTTAGGAGATGCAAAATTATAAGGGGTTTATTTCACAATTGTTCCAAATATAGGGCATTTAGAGCTCAGTGAAGTGTTTGTCTTAATACACAGAGATATGGACCCTCAGGAAAAGTAAGCTAATGGTAAACACAAACCGGGGTGTTAATATTTGTTCTCATTGGTATTGTTGATTGCCTAACAAATCCTCTGTGGGCAGTATACACTCAATAGTTCCACATAGTATCTGGGCACTAAATTACAGAACTGTTGATGCAACTAGTATTGTAACTTGGGACTTTGGTTGGGGAGTTTTATCAAGTGATACTGTTATATTTCTAAAGGAAGATGTCCCTGAATTAAAAACAGGCTTGGTGAGTTAAAAAAAAAAAAAAAGCTCCCTCATAGAAAAGGAAAAGCTTGTAGTTTTCTTGTCTTTTTGATTGTATCCAGGAGCTGTTGTTGACACCAAGGTAAGGGTTAACATTTCAAGTGGACTGGTTGCCTCCTGATTTCTTGCACATAAAGCCACGCGAAGTGCAGGGAGAGACTTCTTCCCCTAGTAATGAAGCTCTCTGCTGCTAATGGCCCATGCAGACTCCCTTGGCTCCTCCAAATTAGAAATACTTCAGTGTGCTCCTTTGCTTCATTAACAGTAAAGAGAGGGAGATTGGTGGCTATTTAGGGCACGGGGAAATTAGTGGCTATTTAGGGCAAGAGAAAATTGTCGTAATTATGGTTGGTAAATTCTCTTCATGGTATTCTTCTATTCTGAATGTTCTTTGGGTGCTTTTCAGAAGAGCCCACCACTGTCACCGCTGGCATTTGGCCTAGAAGGATGGGTGCTGATTTGACTACGAATTTTTGGCCCTCAGGGTGACAGTCAAGACAAGGCATCTTGCCTCCTCGAAGACTGGTCTTTCCCATTCGGGTTTGATTTTCAGAATGCACCATGCAACCCTTTCCACTACCAACTGTGATAAAAGAGTATTTGATAACCTCCTTCTCTACTTGTATCGCTCTAAAGAAAGCTCGTGCTGTCCACAAATGCCTGTGAAACTGTGTCCCATATGAATCTCTGTTGAGATAGATGGGGCAGCTTGGGAGAATCCAAGCAGTGCATGAAGAAGGAGGAGGAAAGAATGAATTAGGATCACAATGTGCTATGGTTGGTTCTCTAGTTGATCAAGGAGTTAGCATCAGCTTGGATACTGATTGGAAGAAGGGGATCAAAAAGAAAGAAGCTACAGAAGTCCTAAGGGCTTCCTTGTAGCTCAGTCGGTAAAGAATCTGCCTGCAGTGCAGGAGACCTGGGTTCGATCCCTGGGATGGGAAGATCCCCTAGAGAAGGAAATGGCAACCCACTCCAGAATCCTTGCCTGGAAAATCTCATGGACAGAGGAACCTGGTGGATTGCAGTCCATGGGGTCGCAAAAAGTTGGGCACGACTGAGCGACTAACACACACACACACACACACACAGAAGTCCTAAAGACAAGTAGAACTGAACTGATGTTAGCATTTGAAAACAGGGTCATGTGTATAGGGGTCTTTAGAAACTGGGGAGTATGGCCTGAAAACGACTCCTTCAGTAATTGCTATTATGATCTATAGTAATGGAATCTGGATAAATTCGATCTTAAAGCTGATTTGTAAACGTGATACTGATAGAAAATTAAGAAATAATTAAGTCTCATCAAAGTGACCAGGGGGATTCTTGAGGCCACACTGGTGGAATGAAGTATTTCTGGACATAAACGTGATGTCTTAAGAGAAGAGTGACAAAATATGGGTTGGTAAGACAAAGCAAGTGACAAAATATAGACCAGAGGAATTAAATGTGAGCAGATGGATGCATTTGAACAAATAGAATTCTTTTGTTCTATAGTTAAAAATAAAACCAGGACTCTAATCTAAAAATAGTTTAACTGAGAACACTCCACTTGGATAGAAGAAATCTAAGTTCATAAGGAAATCTTCGCATTTTCCTAAGCCAGGCCCACTGTTAGTGCAGTTGCTTACATGTGTGCAGAGGAGGTTTTCTGACCACTCAGTTCAGTTCAGTCGCTCAGTCATGTCCGACTCTTTGCTACCCCGTGGACTGCAGCATGCTGGGCTTCCCTGTCCATCATAACTCTTGCAGCTTGCTCAAACTCATGTCCATCAAGGCAGTTGATGCCATCCAACCATCTTATCCTCTGTCATCCCCTTCTCCTCCTGCCTTCAGTCTTTCCCAGCATCAGAGGTTTTTCCAATGAGTCTGTTCCTCGCATCAGGTGGCCAAAGTATTGGAGTTTCAGCTTCAGCATCAGTCCTTCTAATGACTATTCAGGACTGATTTCCTTAAGGGTTGACTGGTTGGATCCCCTAGCAGACCAAAGGACTCTCAAGAGTCTTCTCCAACACCAGAGTTCAAAAGCATCAGTTCTTCGGTGCTCAGCTTTCTTTATAGTCCAACTCTCTCAAAGAAAGACAATGCCAAAGAATGTTCAAACTACTCCACAATTGCACTCATCTCACACGCTAGCAAAGTAATGCTCAAAATTCTCCAAGCGAGGCTTCAACAGTATGTGAACTGTGAAATTCCAGGTGTCCAAGCTGGATTGAGAAAACGCAGGGGAACCAGAGATCATTGCCAACATCCACTGGATCATCGAGAAAAAAAGAGAGTTCAAGAAAAACATCTACTTCTGCTTTATTTACTACGCCAAAGCCTTTGACTGTGTGGATCATGACAAACTGTGGAAAATTCTTAAGGAGATGGAACTACCAGACCACCTTACCTGCCTCCTGAGAAATGTGTATGCAGGTCAAGAAGCAACAGAACTGGACATGAAAAAACAGACTGGTTCCAAATTGGGAAAGGAGTATATCAAGGTTGTATATTGTCACTCTGCTTATTTAACTTCTATGCAGAGTACATCATGTGAAATGCCACGCTGGATGAAGCAAAAGCTGGAATCAAGATTACCAGGAGAAATATCAAGAACCTCAGATTCTCAGATGACATCACCTTTATGGCAGAAAGTGAAGAAGGATTAAAGAGTCAGAAAGAGCTTTCTTTCTGACCACTAAAGATTAATGTTCAAGTCTTCTTGGCAAATATCTTATTGATAATGAGGTTGACTGTATCAAGATCTGATAACATCATCAAATGGTTATCTCTTTTGATTAATACATTTACAAGAAGTATTCTGACACTATTGTTGTTTTCTGGATGGACTTCCCTGGGACAAAACATCACTAAACAGCCAACAGCCAAAGTGTTCTAATCTACTTAACACTCATTTATTCATTCAAGAAACATTTGTTGAGCACCCACCATGTGAAAGACAGTTTTATTTCTCATTGCAAATTTTAAAATGGAAATTCTGATTTATCAGTGAGTATTTCTCGGAATTTGGTCTTGTGATTCATTTTCCAGAGCCAGTGTCTCTGTGAAAGCTGAAGGGCTGCACTTTCAGAACCTGAAATGCTCGGAATTATTTTCTGGACTGTGGGGAAATTCCACCTGATATATTGACCTTGGTACCCATGGTGGCCAGCTCATTTGCCTCTTCGGGATTTCAACTTATCCCTTCTTATCATATTTGTTTTACATTTATTTCCCAGAAGCCTGTCTTCATTTATTAAATGTATTAGTTAGGCCAAATTGTGCTGGATATTCTGGGATGCTGGGACTCATGTCTTTATAATGACTGTGGAGGGATGGCTAGACAATCAAGAAGAAAATTAAGCCTTCTCAAACTTGTCTGAAATGAAAATTTAGGAATCAATTTCATAAATGGAGAAGGAATTTGAGGATGTGAACTCCCCATAACTGAAAGAAATAACAAGATAAAATCTGGAGGAAATTCCCATAATGGATTGGATGTTAGAACAAATGATCCCCATATCCTCTCTGAGTCTAAGAATATGAGCCCAGATTTAAATTAGTTCTAATTTAAATCTTGGTATACATGGGGGGAAAAAAGGTCCTTTATATCCCAAACCCAAAGAGAGGAAGAAGCCCCTCCATCTCAAGGTATTTTTTTCTTTTGACCACACCACATATAGAATCTTAGTTTCCCCATCAGAGATCAAGCTTGCATCCTGTGCAGTGGAAGCTGGGCAGCTGGAGGTGGACTCTGTGAGTCCAGGCACATCAAGCTCTGGGCGTCAGCCACTACTCCCCAGAGAGATAGCTAATAACTATATAGTGTGTGTTCTGCTGCTGATAAACCTGGGCCATGGCAATATTCTGACCATGGACATTTCTCTGTTAAAGTCATCGTATCTAATCCTGGCCTGTATGAACTCATTAGGGTGGCATTGATTAGTGGCCTAAGATCTGAGTGTTACAGACCACTGCAGATCTGAGTGGTGCACACGTGGTCCAACAGCCCTCTCCCACTGGGCATTTTGACCCATGGTGTGACTTCTAAAACCTCCGCAGACACTGGGGAGACATAATGGAGAAAATGGGAGATGGCTTACAGCTGATGGGAGAGGAGTGCCTTAGATCCAGGATGGACAAAATCTCACCACCCACTTTTGTCTTTAAACCTCCCTAGAGCCAGTGCCCTGAAGGTTTCTCGTGATTTAACCATAACGGACGGCAGAAACAAGACAGCCACTGTCAGTTATGTGCGTGACACACTGTCTAACCCTTATGGCTGGATGGCCCTGCTCTTGGATCAAGAGACCTACTCCCTGCAATTCGAGGGCCCTTGCCCTAGCAGCGCTCTGCAGGTAACTCTGGCATCCGCTCGCCGGGAGATTCCTTTCCCCGGGGGTTCCCACCTTTCCTTCTGGGACATAATAGTCTGCAGGTATTAGCATCTTCTGGCACTGATCAAGCAAACAGCAGCAGAATTTTTGCCAGATGAATGTAACCTGAATTTGAGATATGATTGTTTTTTTATTTTAAACTTGAAACTTGTAGAATCTGTTTAAACCTCACTTGAACACAGCATGATTCTGCCTGAAAATTTAACTTTATTAATACACTGACAGCTTCTAAGCATCCTATAGATTTGCAGTCTTATGTTACGAGTTAAGGACCAACCTACCCCCCGGGAAGTGTTTCATAGCCAAAAGAATCTTCCCAAGGCAGTTTTACATTACACACTGCCACCTTGTGGTCAAAGAGTAACTTGCACGTGAAGGTCTGTCCTTTCCATTGTTCGGTTGAAGGAGTTAGATGGTCAGGGGAGGGATGGTAGGAATAACCATGTGGAAAATGGGTGCATTTTCTGAAATAGTCCATTGGATTCCCTCAAGCTCCTTTTCTTCCTTTTGAGCACATTTCTTTCTTTCAGTCTCATCACGCACACATTCTCCCTAACGGTCATGAGAGCAGATCTTAGGGAGCTGGAAGCAGGCATGCCATTTGCTGTTGTTCGGCTGCTCGGTCAAGTCCAGCTCTTTGTGACCCCTTGGAATGCAGCACACCAGGCTTCCCTGTGCTTCAATGTCTTCCGGAGTTTGCTCAAACTCATGTCCACTGAGTCACTAATGCCATCCAACTATCTCATCCTCTCTTGCCCCCTTCTCCTGCTGCCCTCAATATTTCAAAGCAGAATCTTCATGATTCCTTCACCAGGGCTCTCAGGAAGGGGGCACACCTCTCTCCACTTCCCTTGAGGTTCCCATGAGAACATTCTGGAGAGGTGAAGGCAGTAGAATGGTGACGCTGAAGGTGGACACCTGGGTTTCTGTCCCAGATCAGCACTCTCCTACTTCATGATGTGGGAAAATTTGCGGAACCTCCACCTGCCTCAAGTGTCCTCATCTATAAAATGGGGGCAGCACTGGTAACAGTTCCCAGCACCTTTCAAGGATTGAATACCTTGATATCAGTAATACTTGAGCATGTGGGGAATACTCAGCCATGTTAGCTGTTACTGTTATAAAGGAATGGCACTCCTACCAACGCCTGCTATTTGAATCTTGGGGAAAACTGGGTGGGAATTCTAGACGTGGCTCTGTCTGTTCCCACTGGTTACAAATTACTTCGCTTATCTGAACTTTGGTTTTCTCCTCTAGATTGTTAAACAAGAAGAGGGCTTGCCTGGTGGCTTAGATGGTAAAGAAAGTGAAAGTGAAGTCACTCAGTCATATCCGACTGTTTGCGACCCCATGGGCTGTAGCTCACCAGGCTTCTCTGTCCATGGAATTTTTAAGATGGTAAAGAATCTGCCGTCACTGCAGGAGACCTGGGTTCAATACCTGGGTTAGGAGATCCCCTGGAGAAAGGAATGGCAACCCACTCCAGTATTCTTGCCTGGAGAATTCCTTGTACAGAGGAGCCTGGTGGGTTACAGTCCATGGGGTCACAAAGAGTTGGTCACAAAGACTGAAGGATTAACACACACACACACACACACACAACCTTACAGCTTTCAGTCCTCACATTGTATGATTTTTGTAGCTCTAGTTATGAGTTTATTGTGCAGTAAATTTAAGTAAACCCATTTCCCACAAGAAAAGTAGCCGATGTGAATGGTCCTATTTCTAAACTACTCCATCCTGTTCTTTGTAACTCTTTTATTGGCAAGAGTTTTCCTTCCTAAAAAAGTACTTTTGTACTTTTCTCTCACTTCAAGTACTCGGCCACATTTGACAACTTTGCTCCTGGAAATTACCTGTTGCTGGTGCACACAGACGTGTGGGTTTATCCTGACATCCTCATAAGATGTGGGAGTCATGTGGGGCGGTCCCTCTCATCTCTTCCATCGCCTAGCCAGGACCACGGCTGTGACTGGTTCTTCGACAGTCAGTTGAGACAGCTCACCTATCTGGGTAAGTATGATTGAATGAGCATGTTGAGTGCATGTAGTCAGAAACCACTATTCCCTTTGGAATTTCAAACATTGGTGCTACGAAGTGATAAGGAGCTGAAAGGGACACCTGTGTGCTGTGATTAGGTGATTGTGTTCCGAAATCAGACTGCCTGTGTTTAAATCCCAGCTTCAGCACCTCCTAGCTATGGGACACTGAACAGGTATTCTTTCTAAGCCTCAGTCTCCTCCTCTGTAAAATAGAATAATAAAAGGGCCTACATGAAGAACAGGAAATTAAGTAAAGGATAACATGTAAAATTCTTTAAAACAGTGTCTGACCCAGAGCGAGTACTTAATAACCTTTGATGGCTATTCACATTTTTCCTTCATGTTAAGCATTGTATTTATAGAAAGGTCAACTGCACATGTAAAGACAGGATGGCTGGTTGTGATCACAGGGACAGGGGACAGCAGAGAGGCAGGATGCAGAATGTAGTCAGTGTGGAAGGTGAGAAGCTTTGGAAGGCAGTCTGAGGACAGGAAGATGAGACGCACAGAGTGCTGAGGCCTGGGGGATGGGCTGTCTCATCAGGTGTCAGATGCAGCATCAGGGTGAAGGATCCATGGGCCGTGTTTTATGGAACCAGTAGCCCTACCGTGACTGCACAGTAACAGGGGCTGGCAGGATTTCCTTACTTGCTTATTGTGCGTGTTTCACAGGCGCCCCGTGTGTGACTCAGGGCCATAGATTTCTTTTGACTTCCTGGAGCTCATCTCTTATTGCCTTTCCATATTGCTTCATTGATCACTCTGAGTGCCATGACGTCTACTTATGCTAACCTTGGCTCAGTGGTCTGTAGGAAGGAGAATCTGAAAAAATGAGTCTCTAGAATGACAATTTTGCTACAAATTAATCTTCATAGATCTTGGTCTAATTCAGGACCATGTCAAGCATGATAAGACCCAACCTCTGCCATGAGCCAGACTTGGCCCTAAAAGCTTAGAGAGCTGGCAGGTGTCCCAAATTCCACGTCTCTATCACTTGTGCCTAGCCATATGTCAGCTGAGTCGGATCACCCTGGTACTCTTACATTTTCATAGCACCAGAGAGGAGAGGATGGTGGTTCCCGGGTTTTTAAAAGTGTTTGTTTGCCAAATGGATTGCTGTATATTTTATTTGCACTGAAATGTACCATCCAGATTTTATTTCTGATATGATCCATCTATAAATGTAACCTCAGACTATAAAACTTCAAGATGGACAGAGATGACTGACACCATTTTACCACTAAAGTCAAATACAACCATTAAGTAAGAGCAAATAGTTGCTGTTAACTTTGACTGTGGCTATTCATTTGATGCATATTCTGAAACAAAATTTTAATTTCAAATTGCTCTTGTTTTATTACTTAACGTGTTTCTGAGGAGCTTGTCTTGTTCATTGATTGGATTTTGTTCATGAACTGCACTCTAGTCTGAACAGTCACAAAAAGCAAGCATGATAAAGGAACATTGTGGCATAGAGAAAAAAAATCAAGTCATGCAGTTACAGATTTTTCTTCCTCTTTGATGGCATTATTTATTGAATTAATAGCAAGTTATACTATTATGCTGTATTTATACATATGTTCTAAACGCATGTCTGTATAAGTGTGTCTGTATTTATATGTATATTTATATTATATGTACATATACTCTTGTCTGGAGAATCCCATGGAGGGAGGAGCCTGGTAGGCTACAGTCCATGGGGTCACAAAGAGTCGGACACGACTGAGTGACTTCACTTTCACATAGAGGATGTAGGTGAATATTTCAATATAAACCATTTTTATTAGGCAGATGCCTTTTCTTAATTAAAGAGTCTTTGTATCAGAATCCTTTAGTATCTCCACTTTTGAACAATGTGAGTTGGGCAAGGAACAGGAAGTCACAGGGGGTTGATGGAATGTTTAATAAAGTTAGAGACCCTTGTTCCTTGGAGAGGATTTCCAGGACTCTAGGTTATGACTTTCCTAGTCATTTGTGGCTTTGAGTGTGTGGAGTACATAGGTGACGAGAGTCAATCCTGTTCCTATTCCCGGGCTGGCACAGTGAGGACTTGAGGGTTTGGGAGGAACCATGGTTCACAAACAGGTCCCCTATGGTGGTGGCCCGTGCAGCGATATTGGGTTGTGTATATGGGTTGTGACTTTTTATACCCTCTGTGTAAAGTTTGCACCACCACTGTGAAGTTGATGAAGAGGCGACCATGTTTTCCATAGACCAACCCCCCTATGGTAGTGACATTGTTGTAGCTGACACCTCAAAGAGGCTCCATGCAATAGTTCCAGTTACATATTGATTAGCTTGTTGTGAAAGTCACTCAGTCGTGTCTGACTCTTTGCGACCCTATGGACTATGCAGTCCATGGAATTCTCCAGGCCAGAATACTGGAGTGGATAGCTGTTCCCTTCTCCAGGGGATCTTCCCAACCCTGGGATCGAACCCAAGTCTCCCGCATTGCAGGTAGATTCTTTACCAGCTGAATCACCAGGGAAGCCCTGATGAGCTTGTTACTTTCGCCTAATTGTTTTTTGGGCTGTGTGAATTTATAAGTCTGTGACTGGAGTAACTTACATAAAGTACATTTAATCTAAGAAGAGAAGATAAGACTTCACAGTTAAAGTAGACATGTTTCTGGAATTAAAAAAAAAAAAGAAAAAAAAAACTCATAGAGAGCGTTGTGTGTACAGAAAATTCATTTTATTGTAAGGGAGCTGCTTGACCTCCTCCAGGTCCACTGAGTTTCCTGCCAGACTTTGGGGGGTGGGCGTGGGGAGACATTGCTCTTTTACCCGCTGGCCTTCAATTCGGAATCCTGCTCCACTGACGTTTGGCTGGCCTTCACTCATTCCTTGACCACTTCTAAGTGGCTCGTCTTTTGTATTGTTTGTTCATAACCCTACCACATCCCCCTCAGAGAGGAAGTTTTAAAAAAATTCCAATTACCTTCATTTCCTCCATTTGGCTGCTTGGTGTATGATTTAAGATGCCTGACTCCTTTCCGACCCAGCGAGACTGGCAGAGAGTAGAACCCAGGCATTCTGGCTCCTGGCTGTCTCCACTAGAGTGTGCTGCCCACTCAATAATCGAGGACCACTGACCAGCCAGGCTGGGGGGTACCCGGCAGGTTTCCGGGAGAACGTTTCTCACCGATCCCCAGTGACAAAGAAAAAAATTCCGCACATATAATATTCTTTGACCCTTGCTTTTCTCTTCTTTACCAAGGCAAGTTTTGCTTTTGTTCGGCAAACGTCTTTACAGAAAGCAGCTTCTTTGGAAAGCTCACGGCCAGAGTTTGGGGCTTCAGGCTTTAATCAGTGGCTGGCTGGTTATTTTACCTGGGGCATGGAATTATAAATGTTCCCTTCCTCTGTGGCTACATCCATACAGTGAGGTTAAGCTTACTTATCTATTGGAATTGTGGTACAAAACACCCAACCTCTTCAAGTGTGGTTAGCGTGTGTTGTTATTTCACTATACACTTTCTCAGTAGATGATTTCTCTAAAACGGTTCTTTCTTTTCCCACCTCCACCCCTACCCTGAAGATGAACAATCTCAGGCGCCTTGAACTCAGTGTACCTGTCATAACTCCCTGCAAGAGTCTCATTCTATTTTCCTTGACTAGCTTTTGTAAGATAACAGATTCATGATAACATGACATGTATGATATATGGGTCCCCTGATTGAAACTTAATACCACTTAAGCAATTGTTACCCACAGACTAAGATAACCTCGCTCATTTAAAAACATCTCTCTTAAGGAGATTGGTTCAGGTTGCCTTTCTGATGCCCCTGAGATTTCTGCCCGAGGAACCACTTAAACACAGACCATGAGTGAAGTCCTTGCGTGCTATAGTTTGTGTTAGGGTCCCAGAGGGGCAATATTTGCTAGAATAAACTGTTATGAATGGCAGTCATGAACTGTCACTTCTACGCCATGCTTGTGGACAGGTCTGACTGTAAAACAAGAGTTCCTTTATAGTTTCAAAGTCGGAATCAAATCCAGAGAACCCCTTTTTCAGTTTCTGCTGTTGGATTCACCAGCACTCCCATCTCTGCCTTACACATGCAGTCAATATCCCACTGCCTCTGTCCCTGCAGTTTTTTTTTTCCCCCCAGGAATGTTTCAGTTCATGGTGAACTATTTTTATTTTTTAGTTACATTAACGCTATGAAATAATTAGTCAGCTAATTAATCTGGTGTACAAGCTTTGTAGGATTCTTCAGCTGTCAGTCAGGCCCAGGCCCGAGGCCTACATCGAGTCTCAGCACTCTCGCCCATGTGATTCCCGTTGCCATGGCTACTGGGTACATCTGCTGACACCCCACTCTCTATTTATTGCTTAATTAAGAATTTCACGCTCAGCCCTTATCTGCCTCTAAGAACAAGCGCACACTGTTAAGAAATTCCGAATTTAGGCCTGGGCACAAGGAAAGCCTTTCTTGCGGGGCTTGGCTGGACTGGAGCCTCTCTAACGATCTTCTCAGCATCCCAGCCGCCACCCTTCAATCAAAAATCATTAAATGGGGCAGAGATAATGAGCATGTAGCGTATCAAAGAAGGATGTTTGCTTGGTCCAAAGGAGGAAAAGCTGCTAGGCCCCATGCTCTGCTCCACTTCAAAGGCAGATGAGACCCCTTGTCATTGGGGCCTGATAAAGCCTCATTTGTTCTGGGCTTGACTTATGCAAAAGGTCTGGTATGTCAGAGTCCCATCTCACAGACGTGGGATTCCCTCCCCCGGCACCACTTCTTGCCTCCACCTCCACCGGCCCCCTCCCTGGCCTTCCACACACGCTCGTGTGTCAGCTCTTAGGCAGCTGGGCCCCCCAAAGCATCAGGCGGAGCGTGTAATCACTGACTCCATGCTGACAATGGCCACTTGTAGGGGGGTGGCCAGGAGGAGGTCTTCATCACAATAGGAACACAATTATTGCAGCTGCTAGGGAGGGCTATGCTTCTTCCTGTAGAAATAGAATAGGACTTGCCCCAAACAGGAGGACAAGGTTGGGGGGAGGTGGTGGGGGTGGAGAGGGGTGGAGAAAACAATCCTGAGTTGATTATTCATATTCTGACTCTTGGAAGCCTGATGCGGAACCAGTGGGGTCCCAGCAGCTGTTCCTGCACCGTCCTCTTCTAATAATCGTGCATTCTGTCTGAGGTCAACTTACTTTTGACCCTGTCCTTTTTATACAGGGAAGAGGCTCTTTAGGGCAAACTGTTGGGTTGTGGCAGGGTGCATTAAACACTCACAGCCCCTTCCCTTTGCTCTATCCCCCGCCCAACCAGCAGCCGGTGATAAATTCATATCAGATGCCGAGCTATTCACACTCGCCCTCCTGAGTTCACACAGCCCCCACTTGCACAGCGGAAAGGCAGCCGAGCTGGGATATTGTGCGAGGTGGCAGCTGAGAAAGTCCGCCTGCTAGGCTCAGAGGCTCCCATATACCACCTTCTTCTCATCAGACTGAAAAAACAGACATGTCTAGCCAGGCTGGCCAGTGCTTGTTTCCAAATGTCCCACTCACCAGGATAAAGACAGGCTCTTTGGCAAGAATCCGGGGCTCTTGTCCTTGAGGGCAAGAGGGCTGTGGATAGAAAGACAAATGGACTNCTTCTTCTCATCAGACTGAAAAAACAGACATGTCTAGCCAGGCTGGCCAGTGCTTGTTTCCAAATGTCCCACTCACCAGGATAAAGACAGGCTCTTTGGCAAGAATCCGGGGCTCTTGTCCTTGAGGGCAAGAGGGCTGTGGATAGAAAGACAAATGGACTTTAATGTCTGTTCCTATTACTCCAAAGAACTTAAGTCACATCACACTGAAGTCTCAGAAAAGATGCTTTAATTTGAGAGATCCTGAAAATAAAGAGTGTTTTTCTAACTGCCCAGGTTTCTCTCTCCTCAAACTGCTAAGGTCCTGGGATGGAGCTGCCTGCTACCTGGACCCTTCTGTTTCTCAGTGGGTCTAGGAAACCCCATGCAACTCCTCAAGGAGGAATCTTGCCAGAATCTAAGGAGGGAAGACTCAGCTGGCTCCCCAGAGCTCTTGGGGGAGGATTCTGTGAGCAGGGCAGAATCATAATCCTTTGAAACACTGTACCCATTCCCATGTTGAGGCCCTCTGAGGCAATCTATGGCATTCTAGTTAATAAATTAATTTACATTCTTATAGAAAACTCATTCCCCAAAGATCCCCAAGGATTTTGTACCGGTAATATAGAGAGTTGACTTCAGGGACATGCATGACAAACCTTTATGGCAAAAATAGAGAGAATGGAACATCCGCTGTGGATGTGAGAAGTCATTTTTGCTTCCTAATTACAAGCAACTTCTCCAAAAGGAGAAGGAAGAAATGGAGAAAAGGAAAGAAAGAAGGAAGGAAGGAAAACCCAGGAGTCAGAATCAGATACTTTTTCAAGGAATCACTCAAGATTAAGGAGCTCATTCTCAGTGATGCTGGTGGCTGGCTTTGGTTCATGCAGGTCACAGGTGCTATAACCAGTATTTGACTTGGATTTTCTTGGATTTTCTAGTGTTTTGTTTTGTTTTAATCCAAGCTTATGTTCCTACCCTTGTAAACCAAATCTTCTTTCTTCTATTTGCAGGAAAAACCTATACTTATTAACAATACTTATTAAACTTTTGGCATTTGAGTAACACCTTCACACTTTGTCACAGCCTACCTCTTGTACTATTACTTACTTGATAATTTTCTTAAGTCCACTCCCACACTGTTTTATTTTTAAAGTCCATCTCTTTTTAAGCAATAATATCCATAAAATCATGAGTTTAGTGACCTACTTGCTTTCTCTAAAATATATTAACATCCATAACTATTAAAACTTTTATCCTACTAAAATCATCACATTTATTCTATATTTTGGAAGTAGACTTTGACCTTCAAGTTTTTGGTATAAATGATGACAAGAAAGAATTGTGAATGTAAGGATCTTTTTTTTTTTTTTTAAATTCTGGGTCCCTTTCCTCATTTGCTAAGAACACCTGCCTCTGAGTAAAAATCGCATTTTGAGAGTAGGGTACGAAAAAGGTTGTAAACTTCCTTCCATAAGTGCTTTCTAAGTGTGCCTCCTGGGCACGCAGCTGGAATGCTTGCTTCCAGGTTCCCTGCCCCCCTGCCAGAGGCGCTGGTTCTATAGATCTGCACAGGGCCCAGGAATCACACGCCTGCTGCGCAAGTGCAGCAAACATTGCTCTGAGTCAGAATAACAATTGTGATTGTTCTCTGAGTTAATTAAGAAGGTGTGATTGAGCTAACTCTCAGGACTGTTTAATGTAGATGTATCTGTTGACATCTCGATCAAATTCTTTTGCTCTTAAAAAATTACACCCTTTTATGAATGAATGTTATTGGGAGTAATAGAAGACGCACAAGTCTTAGAAGGATTTTCGTATTCTGTTTCTTCAAAGGTCTTGAAAAGATCCTGAGTGATGAGGGCCGAGGTGACTCAGTAGCTATCTCTGAGAGGCTGGAACCAGACAGGAGTGTGGTCCTGCAAATCAAGCTTTAGCTGCCCAGGAACCAGTTGACAAAAAAGCCTTCTCTGTGGCTGGGTAAAAGAGCTGATTTCTAGGGAGCAATAATTGAACGGGAGGGAGAAGCAGAGCAGGAGGGCGCAGGATTTGTGAGAAGTGGTAGAGGCCAACAGGGCAAGTGAAGATGAAAATGCCAAGAGAGGATCAACCCAAGAGCTGGCCCATGAAGATGTGCTGGAAGTGGGTCCAGGGCCAACAGAGATGGAAAGCAGGCATGAGTTGGTAAGACTGGATGGAACTCACAGACACAGAAGTACTTGCTGTTTTCTGTTCTGTCCACATGCAGTTAGAGGGTGACTCACCCTAGATAAATGTGGGCTGAGTGAGAAGTCCCAATGTGTGCATAATAAGCACAAGCGAATTCAGTTCCATAATTATGCATAACTTGTGCATAAGTCCAGCAAAGTTAACCTAGGTACCCAACTAACACAATCAGCTATGTAATAGTGTACTGTAATAGGTTTGTAATACTTTTCACATAATACATAAAAACTGAACAGACCCCCAAATAAAACATTTTAAAACTTACAGTATAGGACCTTGAAAGGTACAGTAGTACAGTACAACAGCTGGCACACAGGGGCTGGCATCGAGTGAGCAGGCAAGAAGAGTTACTGACTGGAGGAGGGAGAGGAGGTGGGAGATGGTAGAGCTGAAGGATCGTCAGCAAGGAGACGGAGGGCAAGGTGCAGTTTCAATGACACCCGACGCTGACGGCACTGGCTCTGGTTCCTTACTGGAACAAGATGCACTTTCATGTCTTTGAAAGTTTGCAACTTGAAGGTTTGTATGTAGGAAGACTTACTGTGCAATCCTCAGAGGCCAAGTGAGCAGGGGATAGAAAGAAGGAGAAAAGAGGCAAGGGATCTATTGCTAAGATGCTAGGGGTTTTTTCTTTTTAGATAGACAGGTACTCTTCCCCTCCAAAATTCCAAGAGAAAATGGGACCTGCTCTGGGAGAGAATCAATTAATTTTTCTCTTCCCTAGGGCCCTCATGAGGACAGAATTTGCCGGCACAACACATCACTCTGGCAGGCACTGGAATCAGATCTACTTGAGTAATTCCCCTCTCACCGGGAGCCATTTTCTTACACGTTTTTCTCTTCCTCCTAGAGGTCTGTGTTTATAGCAAGCTTAGATCATATAGCACTCATCAAAATAATTTGGCCATAATTGACCTAAAGACTTCTTTTCTTTTTGAGGACCAACCAGATATTCTTACAATCTGGGAAGGATCAAGAGCTGTGAGTTTCCATTGATAAACAAAGGAGATTAACCGTTCTCATCTTACAAACACAAAATCAGAAATCGTAAGCACTGAGAAAACATATGTACAATATCACAGCTTGTGTTAGGCTCTTAAACTCTCCCTGAGTCAATACCTTTAGTCTCAGATGATTTTTATCCTTCTTTGTATGTACCCAAATTGGAAATGACACTGCATTTATACTGTCTTTTATAGAGTCAAAGCACTTTAGCAAACTTTAGTGGATCTGGTTAAGTTGCTTACAACTTGGAATACTAGGGCTCATCATGATTAGGTGCAGCTGTCAAAAGAATAAAAGCATTTTTTCCCTTGGTTTTGTTAACTGACTCCTAGAAAAATGAGCATGTCTTAATAACAGTATTGATGGTGACTCACACATATTGTTCATTGAAACCAGGTCCGGTGCTAAGCGTGTTACCTGGATTATCCCATCTTTTCTTCCTGATCACTCTATGACATAGGTAATAGGATGATTCCTATTTTCAGAGGACGTGAGTGAGGTTCAGAACTTGTCAGTTACCCACATGGAGGACCTGGAAGGTCTAGGATTCAAATCCAGGCTGCTGAATTTCACCCACAAGCTTCCTGCTTACTCTCCGTGGTCTCTCTCAGCCTGTGTTTGGGAAGAGGCAGCCTACTGCATCAGCGCACGTGCTCAGAGGCAGCCCGCAGGGGGCACGCAGCATAGGAAATCAGACTTTTCTCGTTTTTCCTACTTTTGGTGCCTGCGCCCCATGTTCTCTGCTACTGAAACTGCTTCTCTTCTCAGATCGAATGATATTTACACACTTGCTTTAATAAAATGAGTAATAGCTTTTCAATGTCTATTTTTTTAATGGTTTCAATGTCTGCTTTGAGGAAGAGTTTGCTCTGGAGGTTGGAGCCATCTGTATACCTGTAGAGGCTGAACAAAGTCAGAATCTGCCCAGCTTGGAAGCCACTGGTACAGAGGTGCAGGCGTGACAGCTCGCTGCTCCAGGGAGCCTTGGTTTACCAGTAACAGGGCCTGGGTGAGGGCTTTAGTGGACAAAGGAAAGTGAGACAGCCTATCATGGGAGTCAGAGATGTCCAGGGTTCACCTTTTCAGTCTTCTGGGCAATCATCACTGCTGCCTATCAGGACGGTATAGTTACTGTTAACTTCAGCGCCGGACGCTGCACTGCTGGTGGGAACCTTTACACCCAGCGAGTTCTGGATGCATGGATTACTTTCCCTTTACTTCAAATCCCCTCCTCTATGTAGTGGGAAAAATGATGTTTCTATTCTCCCCTAAGTATAAATATTATATATTTTGAGTTGAATAAATCATTATAAAATTGCTAGAGTAGCTTTGAAAAAGACTCTTTACATGTGACTTTTTTTCACTTTCTTTACCTCAGGGGCTGTGTCTTAAGGAAGAAGGCACAGATGTACTAAAATTTACAAATGCCTGGAAATTATTAACAAGGATAATTGAAATATTTTTTATCGAAATCTAGTTGATTTACAATGTTCTATTAGTTTCTGCTGCACAGCAAAGCAATTCAGTTATACCCCCCCCACACACATATATTCTTTTTCATATTCTTTTCCACTATGGTTTATTACAAGATATTGAATATTCCCTGTACTATAAAGTCGGTCCTTGTGTTTATTTATGTATAGTATTGTGTATCTGCTAATCCCAAACTCCTAGTTTGTCCTTCTTCACCTTTGGCAACCATACGTTTGTTTTCTATATCTGTGAGTACAAGGATGATTTAATAACATCTTTAAATGAGCTAACTTCCCTTTGCAAATGATTCTCAGATTTTTTTTAAATTTACCTTTCCTAGAGTTTGATTCTATTACAATATTTTATTCCTTTCTCTTGTGCAAGGGTATTTTATTGTTATAGACTTATGCATGTTTTTAGATGTCATTTTGTCATAAATTTGACTTTTCTTTCTGATTGAATCGAACTTTTTTACTACTTTGTCTTTGAGTTCCTTTAAAAGGGTTATTTCCTGCCTCCAATTGTTTAATTTGTTGAAATGGTGAGTTATTAATAAATCCTGGCATCCAGAGTAGAGCAGTTTATCTAGATTGGTTCATGAGAGTTGAGCTATACATGCCCAACAATGTCTAGGATCTTAAGGTACAGGAGAAAAATCCCTCCCTCAGAGATTTAGAGACAGAGCTGAGGATCGAGGCAGTTCTGAAATCACCACAGTTGATGCACAATAATATTTGCTCATTGAGAGCGACCTTGCTATAAGTATCACAGTTTTACAAGCACTTTTCAACTTTAGGAAATGCATAGATCAGGGTGAGTAGAAATGGATATTAGACATTATAGGGAAAAAAAGAGATGAGATGTTGACCTGGTGGCTTTATTATTAATTATTATTATTAAGTTAGAAAAGTGGGTAAAATGGGCAATAGTATAAAAAAAAATATAAGCAAAGTTTTGGAAGGAATGATGAAGGAGAACACATGAACAGGTTGGCCATTGTTCCTGGTCTCAAAATGTGTACAGTGTAAGGAGAAAGCCACAGACACACATGTTTTATAATAGGGAAAATATTTTTCACTGAAGTAGAGCTGATTTTCAATATTATATTAGTTTCAGGTATACAGCATCATGATTCTGTATTTCTGAAGATGATATTCTGCTATAGGTTATTACAGAAAAATTTAAAATGAGAATCATCAACAAAGAAAGAATAAAATCAGAGAGGCCTCATCATGGGTGTTTTGGGGACTTATTTTCTTTGTAATGTTCTGAAGCTTATGCTTTGTAATTAGAAAGAATGATCCTTGGTCTACTCCAAACCTGCCACAGAGGAAAGGGTTTAGTGCTCCAGGGAGAGGCAAATGGGGGCATGAGTGGGACCAAGGCCCCAGGGCTGCAACCTTCAGCATCACTGGGCTCTTCAGTGGTGGGAGGTTTTGGCCTTCATGGCATCTGATAAGGCAGAAAGGTAATTAACCAATGAGAGACAAGGTGTTACTGAAAAGTGGGGTTCGTGCACCTGATTACTAATTAATCAGGCGTGAGAGCACCTTGTAGATGCATTCACTATTTAATTATAGCAGCCTCTCTTGGCAAAGGAGCATATGTTCCCAGCTTAATCTACTGGTTTATACTGACATCAAATTGTCATTATCAGAAAGAATCAGGCCTTTTGATTATTTTCACTAATTTATTGAACACTTAAAATTAATGAACCCCAGGCCTTTCAAATGTGCTCAGTTGGTCTGGAAGATAGGAGGAGATAGTGGGGAGTGGGGGTTGGAGAAACGACTTCATTAAAAGGACAATTTGCCTGGATAAAGGTAAAGCAAGTACATTTCATGGGTGATCTGAATTCTATTGGTGAAAAACACATGAATTCCAAAAGCTGAGCCTTCAAACTGATGGAGGGGAAATAGCATATGAGGGATATCCTGCTGACCAACACTGGCCTCCAAAGAACATATGGTTAAAGGATTTTTTTCCCTAATTATTTATGTGCCGATTCTCTTGGAAACCTCACTGTGATTAAGTTTAATCGAAAGCAAACAATCGAAATCAAATGTTGGAAATCAATTGTTAGACTAACTAACAAGGACTGCATTTTTTTTGTTTGTTTTGAAAATGTAATTAGATTGGGGAGAATTGAACATAAAGTCATCTTTCTCACACATGAATATCTTTTGTATTAAGAAAATCTTTGTATCTTATCCAATTGTGATTCTTTTTCGTATTTAGTTTCAGGTGAAGGCCAAGTTAAAGTAGTTCTTCAGGTGAGGAAAGGTGTGGACCCAACTATTTCAGGTAAGTATTATCCCACCAAATAGAATTGCCGAATGCAAAAGATGTCTTCCCATCATATTTTTTTGTCGGGAAGTTATCAACCCTAGTGCTTTTATGTCTGACAAGTCTTCATTGTGTCACCCCTACAGCTAAAATATACGTATGCATGTCAAAGAAAGATATAAGAGTGGTGCATTTTAAAACATTGGAAAGTAAGAATTACAACATGTAAATAAGCATGTTTCATAAATTATGGACCATATGTGCACACAGGAGTCCAGATCTGCAGATGGGCCATTAGGCCCCCACCAAATGGAAAGAAAAATTCAGGGTATCTCAAAACTTTAATTGTTCCCAGTAATTTCAGGAAATCAGGGTAAACAAACCCTCCTCAAAAGTCGGATGGTTCTGTGAAATCTTCCTAACTCATAAAAGCTAAACTCTCAAAGACGAAATGACTCATAAGCACCTTCTAATGTATTTCGTTGTTTGTTTTTGTTTATTTGGAGGCAGTTTAACTATACATTTGCAGCCGGGATAAATCTTTTCAAAGGCTGAGTTTTCCTTTGATTTCCAGTGGCATTTTTTTTGTGTTATGTCAGAGAAGAGCCAGGCTAATCAGAAAATGATCTAATTTCTCCATTTATTTAATTTTTTTAAAGTCCTCCATTTAAATTAATAAATAAATGAGGTTAAGTTATTGCACTAAAACTATAAACTAGGAGTACTGACCTTGATTGTTCCATGCTTATTTGCCTGAGAAGAATGGGATTCTTTGTTTTTATATCTGTGAACTGCCATCGCCTTTGCTCTTTATGTTCCCGGTCCCTTTTCACTTTTTTCCTTTAGGTGACTCACAAGTCTTTGTTGAATGCCTCCCATGTGATGTGTAGGAGGCTACAATGGTGAGCAAGATGGAGTGCTCTTTGACTTCATGAGGTCTTATGGCCACTGGGAGGTGTCAGTCAAATGACTAATTAATCAAGGAATATGTTCCTTTTAAAATAATTGTTACCAAGGAGAAGTATCTTATGATTGTTTTGTGTTCAGACTCCCCCAGAAGAGATGCGATTGGTTGGGTGAGCCCTTATTTTGTAGATAACCACCTGTAGGGGGAGCTCTCATGCCAGGTCCACTGGGAGGATCCTGGGCCATCGCCATCTGTAGGTCGCCATTCCTGGTTCAGACAGCTTTCATCAGCATAACATGCCACTCAGCACTTAGTGTGAAGAATTCTGTATTAAGGACTCTTTGGAAAGACATTGTGGGTAGCTGGTGTCTGGGACTTTTCAGCAGAAGTCAGTTTAAGTGGGAGATGCTTCACTTGGCCTGTCAATTGCAGCATGCTGGATAAATAGAAAGCTATTGCTTCATAGAGCTGTAGAATTTTAGTAAGAGAAAGAACCCCATAAAGTATCCTATCCAACTGCCTCATTTTACAAATAAGGAAATGGAAGCCTAAAGATTAAATAGTTCACTTAGTCACTTTCAGTGGTTGAGCCTGGATGAGGACTCAGGTTTCCAACTCAGGCCAGTGTTCTTTCTGTTATACCATGTAAACCCTAAAGTGTTCAAGCTACCTTTTGGGGTATATTTTAATTTATGAGTTGCATTAAATTTATTATATATAGCCACTTTTTGTAACTTGGGACAGAAAAGCTTGGGATAGACTGGGATAGACTTAGGAAAACTATCCTAAGACCCAGGGAGTTATGGAACTAGTATGTTACCATTTGTTATATTCAAATATTTATTATTAATATGGTTCCAAGGCATTGACTGATCTCTATCATGTAGGATATAAACAGTAATGCCAAAATTAAACTATGGGTGTGTATTTTGTTTAATGGAGAGCTCTATGAAAAACAGTAAAATGTTTGCAATATCAAAAGTTCTTTGACAAAACAAGAATGGAATAAATAATGGAATTCCCTGTATGTGTTCCCATTAAGAGATTCAAAGAACATGTAATACAGAAAATATATTTTGGGTTTAGGTGTTCTACTACAGAGTCTTTTAGCCTTTTATTTAATTGAGGACTTAGCCTGTGTCTAAGACTGTGCTGGTCATTGTGGGGACGTTGGAAACTCCAAGGAAGCAGAAATTACAGTATATATGGACCAGTGTTAGGAAGAAGCAGAGAAGATGGTGCTGATGAAAGCTGTTGAGTGGTGCTTAGTCAGGTTGGGGTAAGGATGTATGCTCATCTGGGTCAAGACAGTACCCAGTTTTCTGAAGACCCCAGAGCAGGTCTTTAATGCTCCTCCAACACTGTGACTTCACTGGTTTTCTCTCGGTGTCCATGGTGCTTTATAAAAGATGAAGGAGAGGAAAAGGGTGAAGCAACTCACATTAGGGGAAAAAAAAAATATTTCTGAGGAGCTTTTACCTCAGCCATGTTGTCTTTTCAGTGGGGGCTAATTGCAACTATTGTTGACAGTCATTTACAAACATTCAGATGATTGGACGGAGAAGGCAATGGCAACCCACTCCAGTGTTCTTGCCTGGATAGTCCCAGGGACGGGGGAGCCTGGTGGGCTGCCGTCTGTGGGGTTGCACAGAGTTGGACATGACTGAAGCAACTTAGCAGCAGCAGATGATTGGATACTCTTTTTCTAAATTTGCCGTCCCTTTCCCCACAGATCAGGTTTATTTCCTTTCTTTTGGCTTTGAAATCTGTCAGCCTTTCTCCTATTTCAAGTCAACCCATCCCTTCTAGCATCTTTTGAACTTTATTTTATCAGCAAATGAAGTTAACCTCCATCATTCCTGGCTCCTTCTGTTCAGTACCTCTCAATTAAAAAAAAAAATCAAAACAAAATTCATAGACACTGAATCTTCCTCCAGTTGATACTGCTTCTGCAGACTTATCAAAAGATGAGCCTTCTCTTGATGCAGAGCCATAAAAAGCACTGTTTATAATAGTCAGGGCATGGAAGCAACCTAGATGTCCATCAGCAGATGAATGGATAAGAAAGCTGTGGTACATATACACAATGGAATATTACTCAGCCATTAAAAAGAATACATTTGAATCAGTTCTAATAAGGTGGAGGAATCTGGAGCCTATTATACAGAGCGAAGTAAGCCAGAAAGAAAAACATCAATATAGTATACTAATGAAAAGGTCAGTTTTCATTCCAATTCCAAAGAAAGGCAATGCCGAAGAATGCTCAAACTACCGCACAATTGCACTCATCTCACATGCTAGTAAAGTAATGCTCAAAATCCTCCAAGCCAGGCTTCAGCAATACGTGAACCGTGAACTCCCTGATGTTCAAGCTGGCTTTAGAAAAGGCAGAGGAACCAGAGATCAAATTGCCAACATCCGCTGGATCATGGAAAAAGCAAGAGAGTTCCAGAAAAACATCTACTTCTGCTTTATTGACTATGCCAAAGCCTTTGACTGTGTGGATCACAATAAACTGTGGAAAATTCTGAAAGAGATGGGAATACCAGACCACCTAACCTGCCTCTTGAGAAATCTGTATGCAGGTCAGGAAGCAACAGTTAGGACTGGACATGGAACAACAGACTGGTTCCAAATAGGAAAAGGAGTGCGTCAAGGCTGTATATTGTCACCCTGCTTATTTAACTTATATGCAGAGTACATAAAACCAGGTACAGGGATAGAAAGCTACTGGGGATGATAAGTTTGGCTGGTCAGAGAAGGAAAGACAGAGTTCCAAGGGAGCAGGCTAAGAACCATGCTGGTATCTGAGAAAAGGGCCTTTCATTGCAGAGGCAAGAGCAGGTGCAAATGTCCTGGGCCAGGAGCAAGCTTGGTAGGTTTGAGGATTTCAGAATGCGCCCTTGAAACCTGATTTAATTCAACAATGAGGGCCAAAAAGAAGAAAGAAATTAATTTAGACAAAGAGTAGAGTCAAAAACATGAGGCAAATTTAGAGCAAGAAGAATCGTATTTTAATACATAGAGCAGAGATTATAAAATAAGAAGAAATATCAGCAACGATGACCATTTCAGTCTTTATTATCACAAATTCAAACATTGTCAAAACAAATATCTTTTTTGTTTTTGTCCTTGACCTCATACATAGTTTTCCAGTTATGGTCTAAACTTTCTCTCAGTGGGAGAAGGCGAGGGTGGGATGATTTGAGAGAATAGCATTGAAACATGTATATTACCATATGTGAAATAGATCGCCAAATGGATGTGAGTCTGAGTGAACTCCGAGAGATGGTGATGAACAGGGAGGCCTGGCGTGCTGCGATTCATGGGGTCGCAAAGAGTCGGACACGACTGAGCGACTGAACTGACTGAACTGAATGCATATATATGGAATTTAGAAAGATGGTAATAATAACCCTGTATGTGAGACAGCAGAAGACACAGATATATTGAACAGTCTTTTGGACTCTGTGGGAGAGGGCGAGGGTGCAAGGATTTGGGAGAATGGCATTGAAACATGTAAAATATCATATGTGAAACGAATCGCCAGTCCAGGTTCGATGCATGAGACAGGGTTCTTGGGGCTGGTGCACTGGGATGACCCAGAGGGATGGGATGAGGAGGGAGGTGGGAGGGGGGTTCAAGATGGGGAACACTTGTACACCCGTGGTGTATTCTACTCCATGTACAGCAAAACCAACACAATATTGTAAAGTAAAATAAATAAATAAATAAATTTTAAAAAATAAAGGAAGGGAGGGAAAAATAAGCTGGGTAAATGAAGATTTAGATGCCAATATTTGGCTCACATAACGAGTTGGAGACCATCTCAAGTGGTGGCTGTTGTTGACTGACAAATCTGAGAGGGAAATGTTGGTCTTGAACAGTGTTCATGGACTGCAGTTTTAAGATAAGTCTAATTTATCTAAAGAGTGGGAAGACAGATCAAAGGCTCAGGATCTCAGATCCTTTCCTCAGTAAGTGTTTTGCATAATCAGGCCTAGTGTCTTTTCTTCCTCACTTCCAGTGTACTCCTAAGTCTGCTATAATTCAAGTGGTTTCCACCTGCAGCACTCCACTGACACTCTCTTCATCTTGATCACCCATGCCCTGGTTGTCACATTCAGCAGCCACTTCTTATTCCTTCTCTTATTGGAACTTTGCTATTAACAAGATCACTTCTGCTCTCTGGACATTCTTTATTTCTTAGTCTTCCAAGACATTCCTCTCTTCTGGTTCTCCATGTATATAGCTGATAGCTTTAACTCTTTAGGCTTCTTTTCCTCTCCTCTTCTTCGTGTATTAAAAACAGTCACCTGGAAACCTGATGTTAACTATATAGACATCTCATAACTACAGGAGACTAAACATGTCCTTCTCTATTCAGTGTTCTTATTTTAAGGCAAGATGGTATAAAATAATAAAATTCATTCATCATAACATTTCTTAGAATAGCAATTTCAAGATTTAGTTTGTTCAGTTAAAGACAGGTTTAACCCTCCCATAGACAAGCGTGAAGATGACAAAAATGAAGAATGTTTCTAATGTGTGATACAAAATTGAATCAGCTAAGGGTTTCTGAGGCTTGGGATAGGGTTTTAAAGAACTTGATCATTGCCTGTTTAAAATATCACTGGAAATGAGAACATCTCTTTCTGTTTTGTGATGTCTGTTAGTGGCCACCTCAACAAATATCCCCACCCTATCACCATCTGGGTATTTAGAGTATAGTATTGAAAAGAAGAAAAAATTGAAAAGAAACTTGAAAAGTTTCTTTATAAGAGTGTATTATACTATTGGTGTTTATAAAATATCTCTATTTTTTAAATTTAATTAAAAAAAATCAAGTATAGTTGATTTATAAGTTTATAGTTGATTTATAGTATATATATTATTTTCTTATGCTTTTCCACTATGATTTATTATATAATAGTATATAAATACAAAATATTTCTAAAACTTCTTTCACAGTAAGTTTTGTTCCAAGACATCTCCTGGTTTCCATGGTGTGGGATATATTTTGTGCTAATTAAATTGTCTAGGATTTCTACTTGACCATAATCCATGTATTTTAAGTTATCCTGGGGCCCTAATTAGACCATAACCAGCAGGGAGTTGGGTTCATAGCAGACAAAATAGATGTTCTCCATGGTTCTGACCTTAGGCATTTTGTCTTTCCATACTGTAGTCCCAAGGAGCTCTCACAACCCATCCTCAGATTTTCAAATATGGCCTCTGGGCCAGTGATGCCAAGATCCATCTCTCAGATTCAGAGTTCTTTCCCAACCTTCAGATTCACATCCATCCCCTGCTTGCTGTGCATCTCTACCTGGAGGCCTCAAAGACACCCCAAACTTTAAACGGCCCAAACTGAATTAATCAAATGTCGGTCTGAATGGGCATCTCCACCAGGCTCCACCCGTGCTGGAAACCCCCGGCCGACCCTTGGCTTCTCCATTTTTGTTACCCTTCCCCCTCTGACCTCTGCTTGTTTTTCTGGCCCTATCACTTGCCTCTTTCTGACTGTGTGACTCAGCAATACCAAATTGCTTATAGTCCTTCCACATGATCTCTCATTTCTTGCCATCCATTGTGTTCATCCCTCTAGAGTGCAGACTCTCAGTTCATATCCTCACCTCCTTCACCTCAATTAGGTCCTATGCCTTTAAGTGCAGCTCAGATGCTCCGACTCCAGGAAGCCTCCCCTGGTGAGGTCTCACTGCCTCCCTTGGTCAGGTACCATCAAAGATAATTCCCTTCTAAAGTCTATCCCTCTAGCATTTACTTACATACTTACACAATGCTAGTACCTCCTTAGGGACAAGCATGACATTTTATTTGTTTTTGCACTATTTCACTGTTTTTAAAGACAGTTCTGATAGAGGAGGCACTCATTATTTATGCTTATGAAGTTAGCAAGTAATAGAGGAGATTCTTTCTCTCATTATGTGAGTTCATGAATCTCCCAGAAAATCTGCCAAATAAAATAAGAACTGAATGTAAACTTATAAGTTATATGATCTAAATTACATAAAAATGCTGAGAGATTCTGGAAGGAAACACAAATAAAAGGTTAATGGCAGTTATCTCTAGGTGGTAAGATAGTAGGCAATTATTATTTTTCTTTTTCTTTCTATATTTGCATTTTACAAATGGCTCATGCTAAACGTATGCTGTGCTATTCATAATAAAGGCAAAACACAAGTGTTTAATTGCAAAAGTAGAATACATTTTCCCTTCAAGTGGAGGTAATCCAAGGATTGAATAATTACTTATTTTATACATGATAAATGTTTTAATTAATATAAATATCTGAAGGCAGCTTTTTGGGGGAAGTGAAAATGTCACCAGGATCTTAATATAAGGATAGAATTTGCAAATTATCACAGTGAGTCAGATTTTCATCGTTGCCCTTGTTATTTTCCTTTTGTTTTCTAGCTTCTACCTCTGTACCAGAGTCAGTTTTAAAATGGTCCCTCCCTGAAGCATGGGAAGGTGTGGCTGAGGGCTGGGGAGGACACAACGGTGCCAGTCCAGGTCCTGGGGAAGACGTCCTGATTTTATCCAGTAAGTGAAACAATCCATGGTGTGAATAATCACAGATAGACTGAATTAGGCCAATCTGGGAATTATCTGTCATTTAGATATTCTGAACAACACAGTAAAGAATGTGAAAATAAATAGCCAATTATGTCTACAACCTTCTCTTTTGGGTTATTACAAGAGAGGAATTTAATAACCCAGTAAAAACCGGAAAAGATAGTTTAGCCTACCTTCATTAACGGTGGGATAAATAGCCCCATGCCAAAAGGAATTAGACTAATTCACTAACTGGATAATTTTTCTAATATGTCTAAGAACAGATTTATAGAAAATTTTAGTGTTCTTATATTTGAAAGACGTGGAGAGTATGGAAAGAAGCAGTTTGTAAATGCCTCCTGCTCTCCTGCATTTGTGACTCTTTTAAACGTGGAAGTGAGAAATGACAAGGTCTTCTATTGCCATGGGTTTTCAAAGATGATGGGAAAGGAAGAGATAAATAAAATAGAAAAGCAACATTCTACCAATCTATCATCTCCCCAATCTCTCATCTGTCTTTTCATCAATCCATCTGGTGGCTTCAGATGGTGAAGAATCTGCCTGCAAAGCAGGAGACCCGGGTTCAATCCCTGGGTTGGGAAGATCCCCTGGAGAAAGGAATGGCTACCCACTCCAGTATACTTGCCTGGAGAATTCCATGGACAGAGGAGCCTGGTGGGCTATAGTCCGTGGATTCACAAAGAGTCAGACATGACTGAGCGACTAACACATTTCTACCAATAACTCTCTTTTTGTTTAAATAAGAAAGGAAAGATGATTCCTCAGATATACAGATTTATGCATCATACTTGTAAAATTCTTCTTTCTTAAGAGAGAATTCTTGAAACTCCCAGAAAATTTTCCTAGCCTGAGAAAAATATTCTTCATAAAACAGATGTAGTTTCTCTATAAGACCTATTTTCATTTATGATTTAATTTGAACTTCTAAAGATAATACTGAATAAAAGAAGATCAGTACTTGAAGAAGAATATTTGGTCATCTGTGAAATAATAATAATGCTAAAATATTAAACAAGTTCTTCCCTGCAGCTCAAATGGTAAAGAATCTGCCTGCAATGCAGAAGACCCAGGTTCAATCCCCTGGATTGGGAAGATCCTCTGGAGATGGGAATGGCAACCCACTCCAGTATTCTTGCTTGGAGAATCCCGTAGACAGAGAAGCCTGGAGGGTTACAGTTTGTGGGATCTCAAAGAGTCAGACACGACTTAGTGACTAACACACACACAATATTAAACACAGGTTGACAACTAACAATATTCAGGAATCATTCTTCATATATTAACTAATTTAATCTTCATAATAATTCTGCAATACAAGTAATATTATCATCATCCCCATTTTTACTGACACAGAAACAGGGGCAAAGGGTGATTAGGGAACTTGCCCACGGCCACACAGTTTGCAGTTCAGCAGAGTCAGGATTTTGACACACGCAGTCTGTCTCAAAGTCCTTTTTCTTAACCAATCAAGTACATTCCCTTTTTAAAAGGACTATGAGTAAACAAAAAGAGTGGTGGTGTCGTTTGCTTTATTTATGATGGGACGAGAAGGCAGAAAGATCAAAACATACTGACCACCTTCTGGATATTGGTGGGATGCATATGATACGCAGAGATGAGGACTGGAAGAGGGGGCTGACCGATACGAACATAAACTGCTTATTATCATCCCACCCCCTATCACCCACCTCTCTCCATGGAGGATGAACTTTTTGAATAAACAAGCTCATGAGTCATTCCTATACGGAAAGGACAAATCTGTTCTGTCTCAGCCATCTCTTTGATGAATGTAGCCAGTGGATTGGCCCTGGGCTATGGTTTTTCCCACTAAGCAAGCTGTTTCCCCCACCCCAAGCAGGAAGCACAAGAAGCTTTTGAAGGTTGCCAAGCTTTTAGTATCCTTTGGGACCTTTATGCTGAGCGACAAGCAGTCTTTGCTTTCTTGCTTGGCATTGCTGTTGTCTGTATCCACTCTGTGTCCTGGTTTTCAGAGTGCCTGGCATTCTCCATCTTCCTCCATTCCTTTCTTCATGGTCAGCTTGTAAGATGGACCCAAATTCTTCACAAAGCTGCTCCTGAGCACAAATCAGTGCTTTGGGAAAAGGCAGGGGTGGGGCACAAATTCTGGATATCTGAAGTATCTCCCTGTTGGTCCTTCAGTATTATTGTAAAAATCAAAGTTAAGATTTTTAAAACCTGCAATTATTGTTCATTATTTAGTTTTCAATTGGAAAATAAGTGAAGGAGAACAGATTTGTAATACATAATAAATGAAATCCTTACTTCTTATTGCCTCTCTCCCCTAAAAAGCCCTGTCTGTTGATAATTCTAGAAAATTGTCTGAAAGTGGCCAATGTTTGAAATCTGTTCTGTTTAGGGTCTAATGCAGGAGCTGTGCTGGATCACTTCTCCCTTTTGATTTTTGGCAATCCCTGATATTTTGACCTTTGATGGCCCTTAGGGTTGAATTGACCTCCTCTTTCTAGTTGTGGTTTTACCTTCTTGAGCTTTTTCCTGGCTGCTCTGTTTTCTTTCCTCCTTTGCTTCTGCAAAATCAAGAGAGTTTGTTCATTCAAGTCTGGCACAAAAGAGACGCCACGTATTTCTTGAATGAAGCACATGGTCTCCATGCTGCCGTCTGTAACTTAACACCAGAACTGAATCTGTGGGTTTCATAGGATTGACCCAGGGCGACTGCAGGATTTTACAGGTCTATAGAAAATAACGCTTTCTCCTTTGAACAGAGTCCTAAGAATTAAGATCTTCCTGATGATCATGATGATGGTCCCAGCAACTGTAGTTTGAATGCTGGGTATGTGCTAAGTGTTCTACGTGGATCTTCTCAGTTATTCCTCACAACTACTTTGAGTTGGATCCTGTTGTTATCTTCTTCTTCTTCTTTTTTTTTATAACTGAGGGATTTGGTACCCAAAGAGGTTAAGTAACTTTCCCAGTTTCTTCCAGATAACAAGTAGAAAGGCTGGGTTAGGGAAGCAAGCAGTTTGATTCCAGAGCCCTACCTCTTTACCACATATATTTTTAAAAAACTCACCATTCCTACTTGCTCTGATACACTCAGATCAGACTCCATATTACACTGAATTTATACTTCTCTACTTACTGTTTCCATTGTTCCCTTCACTTTGAATTAAAAAATACTATTTATTGAATACCTGGCATATGTCAGATTTCTCCAAGATGCATTCAATCTCACTACATTCTCATTAGGTGCACACATGTAGAGAAGCTGGAAAACTCCCCAAAGAGGTATCTGATGCAATGAGCCATTGGTGGAAGTACCCGCTTTGCATCTGGTAACAAGTGTAGTTCTAATTCAGGTTGGCATTGCTTTTCCAATTCAGTGTAACCAACAATAACTAAACACTCACTGTGTTCAAGGCACTGAACCAGGACCTTGGATCAGCTGTGATCTCAAGCAGCTGGTAAATTAGCTGGGTTGATAAAACGCATACTAAAGCACAGTAATACAACAAGCAGCTGTAATGAACAAGAGTGTTTAGAATCAAAGTATCTCAGGTGAGAAGAGGGCTGGCCTCGCAGAGCAAGAGGCATTTGAGGAGGACCTTGATGGACGGGGTTAAAAACTGAAGGCCAGTTATGAGGGTGAATTGGGGAGGAAGCAGCAATGCTTTAGGAGATGCAGGATGGGCTTTTGACTAGAATAAACCTGGGTTCACATTCAGATTCTGACGTTTACACACTGCATGATATGGGACAAGTTTAAATGGTTCCCACCTTCACTTTCTGACCACATGAGGGCTATAATTAATACATCATCATGTTGAAAGGATTAAATGAGATAGCGTCAGTACATGACTGCTGTATGGAGTGTTGGCAGTAATGGAATCATAGATGAAAGCTGTGATTTTTAATGTATCAGGTGCTCTTTTCTTTCATTTTTCCATCTGGCTACCCCTCTTGGCCTCTGATATTAGCAACACTTTGTATTTGCTTTCCAATGGCTTATTATTTAATTTTCACAACATCCTTGGGAGCTAAATAGGTAATAACTATTATTACAGTAAAAACCCATTTTTATATAATACGATTTTAATGGAACTGCTGATGTTACAAAATGAAAGTGACTGGTAAAGAAGATTTAAGTGATACTTTTGAACCTCTAATATAATTTTATGATGTTTTGTGTATTTTAATTCATTAATAAAGGAAATGTGTAGAACATTCCCATCATTATTCAAATAGAATAGCATAATTTTTCAATAAAATTCTTAGGGTAAATTGCCTATTTCCATTTTCTGGGAAATCAATTTTATGGAATGACCTCAGACCCATCCTGTTCCATAAAAATAGGACTTTACTGTACTAATAAAAGATATCACTATTTTAAGTATGGTACCGTTTTCCTTCGAGGCGTTCTGTCTTTATAGACATTGGATTTTGAAAAAGCTGTAAATTCTTCTTGGTGGTATTATGGAGTGAGCTGAAGTCATCGTGAAGAATTGGCTTTTGTAGTTTAGTCTATGATGACTTTGCATCACACAAACAAGTATATCTGGTTGTCTTTGCCATCTAAATACTAGGAGAATTGGTCTAAATGTGTTCACAACATCTGACAGAGTGGAAATAAGTTCTAATAAGCCATGCAAATCTCAGAACTTCACAAATGATCCTACTAACTTGTACTCCAGGTTTTATCCTGAACTGACCTGTGAGGATTTGATGCTTCCAGTTCTTTCTCTGAAGGAGTCTCAGCCATGGCAGGATGACCCCCTGTTGACAGAGAACAGGCTTAATGAGAGGAAAATGTGTTATAATTCTAAGGGGTAGGATTCTGTTTTGAAGGGTACAGATATGATATCATGTAGCCTCCAGCATGATTTTATTTTTGCGTGTATGTGTGGTAGAATTCACTGTGTTCCATTTTCTCGTATTACTTTGAACTGTCCTTATTTGAAGAGATGAATGGAGAAGTACTGGTTTTCTTTCATAATAGTTCCTCTGTTTGTTCTGATTTTCAATACTTGGGTACTTTAAATGGCAGTGAGGCTCATCAAAGTCCTGTGATGTTCAAAATCAACAGTGCTTAATGCATTTCCTTGTTAAATCACAAGGCATTAAGGTTGGAGATATGAGTTAAGATTGCCACAAATTATAAGGAAATAATTTTTTCTGGGGAAGAAATTTTTACAAAATGTTCTAAGTAGAGCATTATTAGTTTGATTTACTTTTTTTCTTACCTGAAATTAAAAGCAGTTTAGGGAAAGATGTTCATAATACAGAGATTTGGGTCTGCAGCATCAATCAGAAACCAAATACTATAGATACCAGTGTTGTCTCAAATAGTTTCAGAATCCTGGTCTTTTTTTGGTTGGATGAAACAGAAAGGCACACAAAGAATCACCCCCATATATTCTAGATTGCTAGCAAGTGGGAAGGGTGAGTTAATTTAAACTTGAGTTACTGGGGTTCGTTGTATGGTGGATGCATGTCTTCAGTAGGCTGACTATAGGAGTGTGAGTGTTCTGGAAATCTGTCATTACTTAAAAAGCCACCTGGAAATGTAATGGCTTAAAACATACCTTTTATTTTGTTCATAATTTTGTGGGGAAGGGCTAGACTTGGGATCTCCTTGCTGGGGTCTTTCATGTATTGCTGTCATATTATGGTTGGGCTCATCTAAGGTCCAGGCATGTTTGGGTGGCCCGAGAGCTCACTCATGCAGCTGGCAGGTGACCCTTGTTACTAGCTGTGAGCTCAACCAGGGCAGTCAGCTAAGAGGACTCAGTTCCTCTCCACATGGGTTTCTCTGTGGGACTTGGGTTTTCTAATAGCGTGGTAGCTGGATTCCAAGAAGGAACATCCTAAGAAGGAGTTCCCTCAAAGTGAGCAGTTAAGTTGTTGTAGTTCAGTTGCTTAGTCATGTCTGATTCTTTGTGATTCCATGGACTGCAGCATGCCAGGCTTCCCTGTCCTTCACTATCTCTTGCAGTTGGCTCAACCTCACGTCCACTGAGTTGGTGATGTCATCTAAGTGTCTCATCCTCTGTTACCTCTTCTCTTCCTGCCCTCAATCTTTCCCAGCATCAGGATCTTTTCATGAGTTGGCTCTTCATATCAGGTAGCCAAAGTATTGAAGCTTCAACTTCAGCATCAGTTCTTCCAATGAATATTCAGGGTTTATTTCCTGAATTGACTGGTTTGGTCTCCTTGCAATCCAAGGGACTGTCAAGAGTCTTCTCTAGCGCCACAGTTTGAAAGCATCAATTCTTTGGTGCTCAGCCTTCTTTATGGTCCAACTCTCACATCCGTACATGACTACTGGAAAAACCATAGTTTGATTACATGGACCTTTGTCGGCAAAGTGATATCTCTGCTTTTTAATATGTCGTCGAGGTTTGTCATAGCTTTTCTTCCAAGGAACAAGCGTCTTTTAATTTCATGGCTGCATTCACTGCCCATGGTGATTTTGGAGCCCAAGAAAATAAAGTCTGTCACTGTTTCCATTGTTTCCCCATCTATTTGCCATGAATTGATGGGACTGGGTGCCATGATCTTACTTTTTTGAATGGTGAACAGGTAAAAGACCAGGAAGAAAGCTACACAGCTCCCAAGCCAGACTTAGCAGACTGGGAATATCGTGACCATCACACTCTCTTGCTTAAGCAGGGCACTAAAGCCTGCCCAGGTACAAAGGAGGAGAATCAGGCTCTACTTTCATTGAGAGGAATAGCAAAGAACTTGCAGCTGTCTTTAATCTACCACTGTGCATGTGTTTATGTATGTGAGTGCATGTGCACACATGTAATTAAGAGCAGATGTACCTGACTTAATTCAAAAGGTTTGAGTGTTTAGGGTCTTGTCAATTTGTGCTGTCTTCCCTCTCTGGGCAGACATTATTTAGATTCTGTTGGCTTATGTGAGTCAGAAATTGAAGAACACCAGGAGACAGACTGGTCAAAGGATTTTCGTTTATTCCCTACTACCTACCATGCTGGGTGTTATGATATTGCTTCTTCTCTGCCCCAAAGTGGAGTTCTTCAACCCTTGAACATAATTAGAGCCCTGATCTGGGATTTCTCACCCCGAGATGCCTGAAGGATGACCCTGTTGGGCTGCAACCTGTGTCTGATTCTCTACATGCACGACCAGAAGCCTCTTCTTGGGAGAGAGGAGTGCCTTGGCATGAGGGGAGAAGTAGAACATGAGTATGTTGAACATTTTTCTTCTTTCAAGGCAGAAATTAAATGTCTGCAAGGACAACAGTCAACATTTCCTTTACCTTATTTAGAACGTGAATGTGAAAGCTATTTTTTAAGATTGTGTGGGGAAGAACAAATGTGATTTCAAGAGATACTTGACACAGAAATTTTAATCAGCATTATTAGAAAATAAAAATAAACAAGTAAAAAGAAAATTTGAAACCAGAGATCCAAGGACCTTTAGATACTGTATACATCTTCTTTTAGGCAGTTTCTTGGAGGGGAGTACAGACCTCTGGGAACCTTGCTTTATGTTGAAGGGTGTTGAGGCTATGTCCTTCCCACAAGAAGGAAATATCAGGATCCCAGACTCCTTGGGGCAAGTATTTCCACAGACCTCCTCAAATAGTTATGAAAGGCTTAATGTAACCTGACTTTTCATATATTCAGTTATTTAAGAATATACCATAGAAGCTTACTATTTAAGGCAATCTAAGTGCAAAATCCTTTGCAATATGGTATCCTTGGGAGAACTGAATGATTATCAAGTACTTTAGTTTTATTTGAGGCGTTTTTCTATGGATTTAATTGTATTAAGTAAACATTAATACATATGTAAAATATGGATACATGTTAATAGAATTGTTGAACTGGTAGGGAACTTAGTGACACTCAGATGAGCTAAAATAACGCAAGTGGTCTATAAATTGTAAAATCCTATGAACCACATTATTATCATTATCCAAACGTATATGAACTTTTGTATCAAGGATAAGAATAGGATTTCAGTTTCCTTGTTTTCAAATCAGTGTTGCAAATTGTCCGCTAGAATTTATAAGAAAGAAACTGTTGCTTTATTTGCTATATTTTAGATAATTTGTGTCCTTCAAATAGACTTACTTTTGAGAGACATACTTGAAGTCTAGGGAATTCCCTTAAGTTGTGATGACTGTGATTCAAATGGCTTTTTACAAATGAGTAACAGTGAGGCCCTAACTACCAACCCCGACCTGTGATAGGGCATCCTTGTCAGTGGTGGAAAACCAAGAGTTGAATTTTTTTCTTAAGTATTTTTCCAGCTGTATATTTTTCCCCATAAAAGTTAAATTTCAATTAAAATAACAGCAGATTTTTAAATTTCCTGCAAGTGAGAAAAGGAACATAATAAAAATATATTAAAATAAGTTGATGTCCTTTCTTGAATCTCAACTTGTCAGTCTGTTTGACTCAGTCATGGCGCTTGTTTCTGAACTAATTAGAACTCACTTAGAATCTTCTCTTGGGACCCAAGTCATGTAGACCCTGACACTCTTTATGGCTTGCTAACTTGCTGTAACTAATTAGAGTTTCAGTCTAATTGAGCAGTTTTTCAAACTCTTTTCTGTCCTTACTCACCCACGAAACACACTCATCTTCATAGTTTATTAGTATTAGGATCATAGCACTTTTTTAGGAGGGTGCATACTTCTCCAGGGTCTTCAGATCATAATTTGGGTAGGGGGAATATCAGCAAGTATGAAGTTTGTAGGAGACTTAGGGTTTATTTTGGTACTTACCCCACCCACAGAATCACTACTTTTATAAGTTTACAAACTCCCAACTCCTGTCTCCCAGAAGTGTGACCCTTCTGGAACTTTGGGTTCTAATTTTTCATCCATTCATCAATTGATGGACACTTAAGTTGCTCCCTATCTTGGTAATTGTAAATAATGCTGCTATGAACATTGGGTGTGTGTATATTTTCAAAGTAGTATTTTGTGTGGCTTTTTAAAAAGATATATACTAAGGACTAGAACTGCTGGGTCATATGGTAGTTCTGTTTTTAGTTTTCTGAGAAACCTCCATACTATTTTCCACAGTGGCTGCACCAACTTGCATTCCCACCAGCAGTGTATGAGGGTTACCTTTTCTTCACAAGGGAGGAAATTAAAAGAAAGAAAATTTGTTAAAACTTAAAGCAATTAGTTACTCCCCGATGAGACAGTAACACTTCTAGTGTGGCAGCCCAGTTGTCCATATACACTCTGTTTCTAGAATATGACCAAGTGTTCCAAATTAATAGGTTATATAATAAGCTTAGTCTAACAGAACTGGTCAATTTGTATAGCTTAGTCAGTCTGGGAAAATAAAACAGGCTATTTTCTCTAAGGTAACATTATCATTTCCTAAAGGGATACGTATTACAAAAGTATAAATCAACACAATATGTGCATTTTTAATAAAAATTTCGACTGTATATAATTGTTAAAATGAGTTTAGTTCTGAAGGTAAGAATTTATGGTCATACTTTTAACAGGCAGTAGTAGCCCATCAGGGTACATTGGTGAAATCCGTTCAAATTCAGAAGAGTGGAAGCAGCATCCAGAGATTTTGATATTTACTTTGGGTGTTGATCTTAGGAACTCATTTCTTTAGAGTCATTAGTAATTAGAGTGACAGAACACTCTGGTTTATCCAGAACTGAGGAGTTTTCTGGGACACAGGACTTGTAGCAATAAAACCTTAAAAGTCCAAGACAAACCAGAACAAGTTGGTCGCCTTACTAAGAAATCAGCTTTCAAGTTCTTAACGAACCCATAGTCTGTTATCTGCACTGCCACAAATTTGCTGAGAATTAATGAAATTTTTCCTTGACTTCAATGCAGAAACCTATATTTTTACCTCGCTTTATTCCCCTAAGAAATTTGCCTCGTGGAATTAATATTCTTTGAGGAGACACAGGCATTTCTTACAAGAGAAGGCGACCTGAGTGCTTGCATATGTATTTTACCCTCCTGGTTGGGGCCGGGGAAGTTGAGCCGAGTAAGGAACAGCTGCCTACGGGGCCCTTAATCTAGAGCAGGGCTTTTTTCACTTGCTCTAATCGAATTACTTCTTTTTCTCTTTACTTTATGGTCTGTTTTCCATGCAGATATTCTTGGAATGTCGAATTAAATAATTCATGATTTCCCAATTATTGGTTTAGGTATAGTTGCCATTTCTTGAATTGATTATACTTTCTGGAGGGAGCTTTCGGAGTGTCTTCACATGCAGAGCTTTAAAGATAAGACGTTTGCCCATGAGAGGTACAGCCCAGCCAGAAGGGGTGGACTGGTACAGCAGTTCTCTGTTGACCCTTGGGGGTCACCACGCTTTTACACAACCCAGGGTTTCTGAACTACTTGTGTGCCCTTGGTCCCTTTAGCAGTCTCGTGAAGCCTGGATCCAATCTTAAAATAATATTCTTAAGACATAAAAAAGAATAGGCTTATAAAAGAAAGCAGTTATGTCGATCCAGCTATCAAAATACAAAAAATTGAATTTGTGATCTAATAATATATATGCTTCTTTACTAGAACATTAAATAACACTATCTAGTTCTGTGCTAATTACTACCATAATGTCAATGTTGCCCTTGTAGATATTCTTCAAAAAGGGCTGCTGTAGATTCCTTCTCTTCTTGTAAACGTATTCTGTTCCTCACTGGGAGAAATAGGGGCTCCCTCTCTTTCCTTTCTTTTGCTTGGCCAGTAGACATGATGCTCTGGGACTCTCAGGCCTGGGTCACAAGAACCTTTGCATAAGAAGACCATTTTTCCTGGATGGCTGTCTTGCTATCAAGATGCTCCTTTTTGGGGCAGAGTCCTCAGGCCACGGGACTTGAACCCTGTGGGCAGGCCATGTTTTTCACACTGGTTGGCAGGCTTGGATGAGCTCTGTTAGTAGCTGGCATCGATTTCCAGCCATGTAAGTGATCTCTCTTGGATGTCCAGGGCTTCCTTGGAGCCCAGTAATGAGCTCTTACTGGTAACTCTGAGGTCTTTTAAAAACTTTATTTGAAAACACATTAAAAAATCTCTTATTTTACACTTAGGTGAATATTTATCAGAATTTATTTTTTTGTATTCTGGAATGTTCCCTTAGAAGGGAGATTCCTTTGTTTGACTTATTAAGAGTCCATATAGGCCCTGAGGAGTTCACTGCCTTCAGGCTGTCAAAGAGAGTGAGAGTGATTAAAACTCCTCCTCAAAGTGACCATTATAAACAAATAAAATTAACAGCTGCCGTAGAAAACATGCAGAAAGTTATAAAAGCATATACCATCAAGACTAGGACCAGAATGATGTGATTCTACCTAGGTAAACCATATTGTAAGGCTAAAACAATCATTAGATATTACCTTTTACTAGTGGTAAGTTTACCTAGAATTTCTCAAATTTTTTCCTATGAAATTAGCTGTTTATAAGCATCACACATAGTGTCCATGGAACTCTCCAGAATCTTCCCAACCTAGGGATCAAACCCAAGTCTTCCACGTTACAGGCAGATTCTTTACTGTCTGAGCCACCAGTGAAGCCCATAAGAAGGATACCAACATCAAATGACTTGGGGAAATTTGGGACTAAACACAGAAAAATTATTTCTTGCATCTGATCTTTTTCAGAGCCCTTTATATGATAATATAGATTGTGTAATTTCAAGGGGGGGGATATAGCATGTACTGTTTCTCAAACATATTTTACCCTGTAACTCTTTTATTCACAGAACAGCTCATGATGCCAGAAGTTTAGGGAAACCCTCTGAGTACAAAGCATTCTCACAGTTAACATGACATTTGCAACAACTCCATGAGGTTAGGCATCAGTTGTATTAGATAAAGTTAGGTCTTCTGTGAGTAACAAAGACCTGAAAGTAGGAGTTTGTATCTCTCTTATGTCTCTTTTGTCTATTCTGTGGCATCAAGGGCTTGGACTCCACTTATTTTTTTGCTCCAATATGTGCTGTTTTTCCATTCCCAAAGTTACTCTGTGGTCCAAGATATTAGCTGGAGCTCCAGCCATTGCACCCACATTCTAAGCAGCAGGCAGTATGAAGGAATCCACCTCTAAGTCACATGTGACACCTCTTCTTACATCTTGGCCAAAATTTGGCTGAATGGTCATAACTAACTGAAAAGGACATGGCAAAATGTAGTTTTTTGGCTAGGTGACAATGTATTCAGCTAAAAACTGGAGTTCTTGTGACTAATGGAGAAGAAAAGAGATACTGGGAGATAACTGGTGGTCTCTGTCACAGTTATCTCTCATTTTATAACTGAGGAAAATGGACTCCAACAGGGATGCCTGAGTAAGCGTTGAGAGACTATGGCGAGAGCACAGATTCAAATATAGGCCTCCAGACTCCTTGAGTCTCTCTGCTGCTGCTGCTGCTAAGTCGCTTCAGTCGTGTCCGACTCTGTGCTACCCCATAGATGGTAGCCTACCAGGCTCCCCCGTCCCTGGGATTCTCCAGGCAAGAATACTGGAGTGGGTTGCCATTTCCTTCTCCTAGTTCATTACAAAAATCCCTACTTAAACATGTAGGAGGGATCAAAAGAGATCCTTTCAAAGGCTGTGATCTAAAGGGTCATGGTGATATAAACAGATACACCAGCATAAAAGAAAGGAAGGGATATCTGTTTCTTAGAGGTATATCCTCATATTTGGAAATTAATAACACTTGATAAAAGCCTGTAAGTGGGATATGACTTTCCTTTGCTATGGGTGTATTATTAATGCATTATTGACCAGGGGGTTTTGGGGAAAACTAATGCCTGTGGCTGGCAATTTTTATTTTGGCTGACCAAAAATTAATTCTGTTATTTCACTAACACTTTGAGGGTTATTGCATTCAATTGTTACACCAGACACACCTGTAAAGTCTTCTAATTTTCATAAAATGTTGTCTTCAATTCAATCTTTTATGGAGGCAAAGCATTCTCTAGCACCATGTGAATTTTCACTTTCTGAATCAGAATCAATCATTAAGGTTTTTTTGTCTTATTTTTTGGTCTGATATCCACATAGCCTGAATCAGAACTATATTCTGAAGAACTGTCATCTTCAGAGACACTCATATGTATCGCTTGGACAGCAAGAGACTTTTATCTACATAAAATTCATCAAAAAATTCTTCTTTCCTAAAAATTTTGCAGTGTGTCATTTTTGAAAATTTTACATTTTTAATATACACCAGGTAGGAACAAAACCCTGACAGAGCAAAATATGAATGATAAAGACAATCATAAGGTATAGAATGAACTTTTGATCAATTTTAAGCCCTAACAACTTTGCAGGGTGATGCTAATTGTATCAGTTTCTAAAAACATATTGATATGTCTCTGGTCAGTGAAATTCCGGTAAGAAAGGATCATTAATATGTCTCCAGTTAGTAATGTTTTAAGATTAGTATTCTGTTTGCCAGGCTGCCATGTGCTGCAGGACCCGCACTGTGTCTGATGGCTTGTCCTCTCTTTCCTGCGCTTGTCACATCAGTGATGCTCTGTAAGCCCTGGATCCCATCTGAAGCCATCTGTTTGCTTCTCTTTATTTACATGATAACATCACCTGATGGCAAGTTAGTGTTTGGATAAAACTACACTGCTCTTACCTGGATTGAGCTGGGTTTTTGTCTGGTTTAAGGGCAGTGGGCTAACCCCTCTGCCTGCATTTCTCAGGCAGCAATAATGTTTGCACAGAGGTGACAAGCCTGTTGCACTGTGCCAGGACTGGCTGGGCTGTGTGCACAGGTGCAGATGGCAGGTGAGGCTCTGTTGTCTTCTGGCACACGATGAGTACCAACAGGAACCTCTCATCTTTGTGTTCCTCGGTCCATGACAGCTCTGGAACAGAGGAGATGTTGTCTGCGCATGTGTTAATGAATGAACAGTGAGCTGGATGGAATGCTGATGAATCCCAGACCTTCCCTTCCATTCATATTGATGGCATCCTTGCTTGTAGGAATGATTTTTGTTGGCAAAGTGAGACAGATGTCTCGAGATGATTCACCGAGGTGAATTGCTCGGTGGACATGGCTCTAACTCTGAATCGGAGCCTTGACATTGAAGCCAGGTCCCTTTTTCTCCTCTCTGCCCATCATAAGGTGGGAGGTGGTGTGTGGACATATTTTGCTCTTGAGAGATCTATAGGGGAATGTGTCTAGAGTAGGGTTTCCTCCCATAGGTTCTGGCATTTGGGATTCCAACCCTCTGCACTGTGGGAGTTTTTCTAACTAAAACCCTCTGAAAAATGGAAGTGAGCAGGATGTTATAAAGGCACAAATCTCCCCCACCCCACTCTTTTTTCCTATTCTTGTATAGTTGATTTACAATGTTTCAGGTATACAGCAATGATTCAGTTCTCTCTCTCTCTCTCTAACTTCAGCTTCTTCAGCATTACTGGTTGGGGCATAGACTTGGATAACTGTGATATTGAATGGTTTTCCTTGGAGACGAACAGAGATCATTCTGTCATTTTTGAGATTGCATCCAAGTACTGCATTTCGGACTCTTTTGTTGACCATGATGGCTACTCCATTTCTTCTGAGGGATTCCTGCCCGCAGTAGTAGATATAATGGTCATCTGAGTTAAATTCACCCATTCCAGTCCATTTTAGTTCGCTGATTCCTAGAATGTCGACGTTCACCCTTGATATATCCTGCATCCTGTATACATCATGGGTACTCTGTCCTGTCTGAATCTTTGCAATTCCATGAACTGTAGCTCCTCTGTCCATGGAATTTTCCAGGTAAGAATACTGAAGTGGGCTGCCATTTTCTACTCGGGATCTTCCAGACCCAGAGATCGAACCTGTGTCTCTTGCATGTCCCGCATTGGCAGGCGGATTCTTTAACCACTGAGCCACCTGGGAAACCCATATATATAACTCACACATATATATATATATTCTTTTTCAGATTCTTTTCCATTAGACATTATTACAAGATATTGAATAAGGTTCCCAGTGCTATAAGTAGATCTTTATTGTTTATTTTATATGGGGAGCCCGGTGGGCTGCCGTCTATGGGGTCGCACAGAGTCGGACACGACTGAAGCGACTTAGCAGCAGCAGCAGTGTGTACCTATTACTCCCGCCTCTTTCCCCTTTGGTAACCATAAGCTTGCGTTCTATGTATGTGAGTCTATTTCTGGTTTGAAAATAAGTTCATTTGTATCATTTTTTTTAGTGTAAATTTATTTATTTTAATTGGAGGTTAATTACAATATTGTATTGGTTTTGCCATACATCAACATGAATCCACCATTCCACATACAAGTGATATCATGATATTTGTCTTTGTCTGACTTACTTCACTTAGTATGACAATCTATAGGTCTATCCATGTAGTGGCAAATGGCATTATTTCATTCTTTTTTTATGGCTTAAACATGTATCATATTTTCTTTATCCATTCATCTGTTGATAGACATTTAGGCTGCTTCCACATCTTATAAGTAGGATTTATGCTTAGCAATGCTACCTCTGGCAAGGAAATACATACATGCACCTCCGATGTAGAGTGGTTCTCAGATTGCTGACTCTTACATCCTTTGGGGGGACAACCAGAAAATTAGCTCCTAGAGGTACAGACCTGTCTTTGAGAACCCAGTGATGTGGGGATATGAGAGTAGAGGCTTCCCTGGTAGCCTCAGAACCCCCTCTCACTCCGTAGGTGAAATATCCTGCCTGTAGCCCTCTGACTTTGCCCAGGTTGCTTTCATTGTGCAGTGAGGGGGACCAAGCGCTGGCATCATCATTTGTGTTATCCTTAATGCTCATAATGACCATGAGTTGCTGAGGGAAGTTGCTATCATCAAGTCATGATCTGTTGCCTTAATCTTTTATCAGCTACACAGAAATTACTTAGGCTTGATTGTGCTATAAATCACCATCCTTGATTTTATTCTTGTCTTTGTTTTTCTTCATTTAGTTGGTTTCCTTTAATGAATTGCACTGACATCTCTCTACATGCGTGCAGATGAGAGTATCCGGGAGGTCGGTCTAGGTATTTGTTAGCTGCCTAATGCAGTGGCTTCTGAATGGGATATGAAAGATAATCCATCAAAGAGCACATAGAACATATTAGAACATTTATTCTATTTTTTTATCCTATCCTTTGAAAGTTTTTTGTGTGTATGTGTTATTATGTAGATAATATTTATTACATTAGTATTCAGTTCAGTTCAGTCGCTCAGTCATGTCCGACTCTTGGCGACCCCATGGGCTGCAACATGCCAGGCTTCCCTGTCCATCACCAACTCCCAGAGCTTGCTCAAACCCATGTCCATTGAGTCTGTGATGCCATCCAACCATCTCATCCTCTGTCATCCCCTTCTCCTCCTGCCTTCAATCTTTCCCAGCATCAGGATCTTTTCCAAAGAGTCAGTTCTTCACATCAGGTGGCCAAAGTATTGGAGTTTCAGCTTCAGCATCAGTGCTTCCAATGAATATTCAGGACTGATTTCCTTTAGGATGGACTGGTTGTATCTCCTTGCCGTCCAAAGGACTCTCAAACAGTTCAAAAGCATCATTCTTTGGTGCTCAGCTTTCTTTACAGTCCAATTCTCACATCTGTACATGACTACTGAAAAAACCATAGCATTGACTAGATGGACCTTTTTTGGCCAAGTAATGTTTGCACTTTTTAATATGCTATCTAGTTTAGTTATAGCTTTTCTTCCAAGGAACAAATGTCTTAATTTCATGGCTGCAGTCACCATCTGCAGTGATTTTGGAGCCCCCCAAAATAAAGTCTCTCACTGTTTTCATTGTTTCCCCATCTATTTGCCGTAAAGTGATGGGACTGGATGCCATGATCTTAGTTTTCTGAATGTTGAGTTTTAAAGTCAACTTTTTCACTCTCCTCTTTCACTTTCATCAAGAGGTTCTTTAGTTCCTCTTCGCTTATGCACGGCTGTCAGCAATCTGGGGATGACCAATGCCAGCCTTGTCCTTTTCAAGTGTGTTTCATCCACAGTTCCCCACCCCATTCAAGATGGAAGCCCATGTGAAAAGCAGTTTCCTGTGGAAAAAAATACTAACATACAGAATCCAGTGGAGGTGTGGGTCAGCAGTGGCTTGCTCCAGGGTCGGGGGGCACTGAGTGTGGCAGTGTGTGCAAGGAACCTTTTGCAGGAGTTGGCCATTATCTTCATTACCTCCACCATAGTTTGGCCTCAGGTCAAACAACAGGGAGGGAACACAGCCCAGCCCATCAACAGAAAACTGGATTAAAGATTTACAGAGCATGGCCCCGCCCATCAGAACAAGACCCAGTTTCCCCCTCAGTCAGTCTCTCCTGTCAGGAAGCTTCCATAAGCCTCTTATCCTTATCCATCAGAGGGCAGACAGAATGAAAACTATACTCACAGAAAACTAACCAAACTCATCACATGGACTACAGACTTGTCTAACTCAGTGAAACTATGAACCATGCTGTGTAGGGCCACCCAAGACAGACCGATCATAGTGGAGAGTTCCGACAAAACGTGGTCCCCTGGAGAAGGGAATGGCAAACCACTTCAGTATTCTTGCCTTGAGAACCCCATGAACAGCATGAAAAGGCAAAAACATAGGAAACATTAGTATTACATGTACATAATTTATCAATAAATTGATAAATAAATAATATTGAGAATACATAGTTAAAATTTTGCTCATATAAAGAAGGACTACTTGGCATTTATTTGAATTTGAATACCATATTACTGTTTACTGACTATACTAAGAGTCCTCATTATTTGTACTGTGCTGTGTATGGAACATGTCACTGTCACTCTATATGTATATTGTTTTATATGTTTTAGAAATTAAGTGACAAAACATAAAATTAGAATTTTGATATCAGAACCTATCTGATTTTGAAAATAGGTTAACCCTTATGAAAAATTGAAACACCTAGTCGTCAAAAGCAACAATTTTCAGTTTTCTGGGGCCTGGCCATAGGTATAGAATACTGTAGATTATTCCAGGGGCTTCACATTAAATCTCCATGTCGTTAGTTTGGATCACAGGGTCCTTTATGATTTGGCCTCCTTGCCTATTTGTTCCCAGTGTGCCCTGCCACCCAATCATATGCATCTACTTACTGTTCTTGGATGAAGTCGGGTCTTTCTCCCCTTAGCTCATTTATACTTCCTGTTCTCGCTGCCTGGAACTTCCCCGCCTCTCCACCCCACTTCTCCTCCTCACCCTCTTTCCCACCCTAAGACTCTACCAGTTGTTCCTTTCTGTCTTTGAACACTCCACGGAGTGTTACCTCATCCAGAAAGCGTCCCTGAATCCCATTTGATGTAATTCTCTTTCGTCTGTGCTCCTGCAACGCCTTGGGCCTATTTTCATCATACACCCTTCTCCGGTGATTACTATTTATGTGTATGTTCCCTTGAGGACAGAGGCCATATCTTATTCGACTTGTACCGATGAGAAGCACATGATGTGGCGTGGAGCAGATGCTCCATAAACTCTAGAGTGAGTGACAGGGTGTGAGATGCAGGTACTGCCTAGTCGGTTTCTGCTGGAGTTTCTAGGGGGTTTGAAGCTGAAGGGAGAGCTGTCATGTCAGTCTGAGAATCTGGGCACACGAGGGGGAATGGAGGGTGTGCCAAGAACTTTAGCAACGGACTGGACGGCGTGGACCTTGTCGGGGAGCCCTGGTGGTCTGCCGCAGTACCCAGCCTGGGACTCTTTCCGCGCCAGGATTTATTCACGTTCCTTGGGCTGGAAGCTTACTCTCTGTGAGTTCTGCTTCCCACAGCTAAGAAGATTCTCTGTGCAGGAGAGCGCGGGCTCATTCCTTGTGCTAATGGAGTTCTCTGAACTCTTGTGTTCCCAGTGGGTGCTCGCATTTCTCTTCTCCCCTGGGGAGCCGGTGGCCTTCATTCAAGCTCCCCCTCTGCACAGCTTGCCTCCTCCCGGCACCTTCCACCTGAGCCGCTGATGGGCCTCCCGTGGATCAGCACCTGAGGACCTGCTGGGCCTGGTGTGGCTTGCCGGGCTGGAGCTCAGAGCTCTCTGGGGGTTTACTGTCTCCCCAGCCCACAGGCCTCCCGCGGCTTAGCATCTAGGCGGTTGTCACACCTCCTGTGGTGTCAGCTAGGGAGCAGCTTGAGCATCTTCTGTTTGCTGGGAAATCATTTCAGAGGTTACCTTTTCTCATTTGCATAGTGTGAATGCACCTGGTTTTGTTTCTTATCTTTGGTGAAACTATAAAAGGAAGAGGGTATATAAGAAAATGTCAACACTTGCTTAGTGACATTGGCTACAGCAAAGGGGCCCAAGTTTTGCCGTTTGGCAGCTAGTTTAGGCCTTTATCGTAATGCTGGTGAGGAAATCTTTGTAACTGGGGAAATAGGGGTAGAAGTAGATCCAGTGTCTTTCCGTATCCTGTGTAGGTAGCAGTACTTGGTGTGTATTTAATGATATCTTACAAGTCTGAATGAATTAAAAAGGCTTCCCACTCATTTTAAATTATCTCGTTCATCTGGAAGTGCCACTTCAGAGGAGGCTTTTGGCAGAGCAAGCTGGCCCTGCAGTTCAAGAAGAAAGGGAAGGAAATAGTTAAAGGGTTTTAAACTGTTAATGAGGGCTTTTCCATTTTTTCTGGGAAAGCAGCAGTTTGCATGGAAATCACAGCTTTTATACATTAAGTATGGTTATGAGTCTCTTCTCTAAAGCTGTGTGAGAAATGTGGACTGTTTTCCCCAAGGGAACTAGGGACCAAAGGAGAACTGGGACCAAAGAGGCATGTAGTTTCATGCCAAGGTTTTCCAGGTAACAAAGAAAAGACAGAGAGACTAGTTGGTACTCAGAAAATAGAGGATTTTATTGATAGAGTTTTGCCATACCATGTCGGGAAGATCCCCTGAAGAAGGAAATGGTAACCCACTTCAGTACCCTTGCCTGGAGAATCCCGTGGATGGAGAAGCCTGGTAGGCTACAGTCCACGGGGTCGCAAGAGTCGGACACGGCTGAGTGACTTCACCTTCCACCTTCCTTCATGCTTACCTCAGGGCTTCCCTGATAACTCAGTTGGTAAAGAATCCGCCTGCAATGCAGGAGACCCCAGTTTGATTCCTGAGTTAGGAAGAGCTGCTGGAGAAGGGATGAGCTACCCACTCCAGTATTCTTGGGCTTCCCTGGTGGCTCAACTGGTAAAGAATCTGCCTGCAATGTGCGAGACCTGGGTTTGATCCCTGGGTTGGGAATATCCTCTGGAGAAGGGAAAGGCTACCCACTCCAGGATTCTGTCCTAGAGAATTAGCCACTTTCAGAGAGGACAACTTTAATGCCAGTTTTTAGAAATTCTCCTATTTCACTTTCTCTTCTTTTCCCATCCTAATTCCACCATAGCCCATCACAGGCAAACCCAAATCACATGACATAATAAGAACCATCTCAGCACCTCAGTGTCAAGTTCTGGCCCTACCTTTACCAGGTCCCAGATTACTTGAATAATAGTAATCAGAGATGCTGGGTTAAAACCAGAAGGTCATAAAATATCATTAGCAAAAATAATGCAGGAAATAGGAGAGATATTCAAATTTAATTTTTTGAGCCCCCCAAAGGAATACATTATGTAAATATAAAGGGATGCAAACACATAACACATCAAAAATATTTAGATCCTTCATTTGGTAATAGTAACAGTAATTACAATATTGTGTTAATAGTAGTGCTACTGGTAAAAATACCCTCATTTGTATAATAAGATAATAAAATGAGTTCAGTATTTTTATGTGCCAGTTAGCCAGTTATTGTGTTAATATTATTTTATCTCACTGGAACTTCACATTCTATGCATAAGGAAACCAAGATTGAGACAGAGGTTCTTAACCTTTAGCATGCATGAGATCAACTGAGGTGGTTATAAAATACTAATGATTGCCATTTTGAACCAATTAGCATGAAAATATGTCTTAAGTATTCATATGGACTTAAAAAAATTAATAACACCTTGGAGATAACGTATTTGTAAAAAAAAAAAAAAATCTGCATCCTTTTAAATGACTACATACTATTTCAGAGAAGAACTGTAACATGATTTATTGAACTACTATGTTACTGATGAACTCAAGTTTTTTCCCCCAATTTTTATGAGCAATATTATAGCAAAATTACTCATACCTTATTTTATGAGTGGGCAAATTTCTCTGAGCTGGTTGATTTCCAGAGTGGAGTCCATAGCCCACCTACCCTTGAAATCACTCAGGCACACTCACTGATTTTCAGTCTTTTGAATGTATGGAGCTTTCCCTCACTTCATTCTTTTCATATGTACTGCTTTCTCTGTCTAGAGCACTCTATCCCCATGATATTTTGCAATTTTCTTTCTTAGCACTATTTTGTGCCTATGTAGTTATTTGTGTGATTATGTCTAGATGTCCATTTCCTCCACAAAAGCTTAAGTTGCATGAGATCAAGGCCTTTGTCTCTTTGGCTCACCAAATAATGAAGTGACAGGCATAGCGCAAACACTCAAAAATATATATCAGGTGTAAAAAAAACAAGTGATAGCTGACCTTTTATGCCTGGTAAGTGCAGGCACTGGAATGCTTTTATGGTATTCCACCTAATTAGGTAGTATTCCAGCTAACCCTTACTGTTGCCTCCATGAAGTCTTATTTCTCTTATTTTGCATGTGGGGAACAGAAAATCAGAGAAATCTAAGCAATTTTCCTGAGGAATGGCTTATTTGGGATTCAAATTCAGGTCTCTCTGAATTGATGGTAAAGAGTCTGCCTGCAATGTGGGAGACCCGGGTTCGATCCCTGGGTTGGGAAGATCCCCTGGAGAAGGAAATGGCAATCCATCCAGCACTCTTGCCTGGAAAATCCCATGGATGGAGGAGCCTGATAGGCTCCATGGGGTCCATGGGGTCGCAAAGAGTCGGACGCGACTGAGCGACTTCACTTCACTTCACTTTACATGGTACCTGTTTGCTTCTTGGACTAATAGTAATAGATGAATTAGACAGTGTTCTTGTCCTACGTTAGTTCTTTACTGAGGCTTTATTGGGACTTATTTTGGAAGCACAAAGCATTAAATAGATATAATTTATTAGAATTTACCAAGAAATTCTTAAAGGCTTTGGGAATTTTAAAAATATATTACAATGGAAAATATGGAAATGTTGAGAACAATGAACACCTCTAAAGAAGGTTAAGTGAAGAAGAATTGATCCTTTTGAACTATGGTGCTGGAGAAGATTTTTGAGAGTCCCTTAGACTGTAAGAGCTCAAACCAGTCAATCCTAAAGGAAATCAACCCTGAATATTTGTTGGAAGGACTGATGCTGAAACTGAAGCTCCAGTACTTTGGCCACTTGATGCAAAGAGCTGATTCATTGGGAAAAAACCCTGATCCTGGGAAAGACTGAGGGCAGGAAGAAAAGGGGGCGACAGAGGATGAGATGGTTGGATGGCATCACCAACTCAATGGGCATGAGTTTGAGAAGACTCTGGGAGACATGAAGGACAGGGAAGCCTGATGTGCTGCAGTACGTAGGGTTGCAAAGAGTTGGACATGACTTTGCAACTGAACATCAACAACATAAACACTGTTTGAATTTAGGAATGAAAATATAGACTGGTTTGCTCAGAAGTTATAAATTCGGTTACAACACATTAAAATGTAGAATAGAGATTGTTTACTCAATTTTTATTAGTCAAGTACTATATTCTAAATTTTCTTTTAAGCATCAGTTATGTATTTATTAAGCAATACATATGGTTTTAAAAACAAATAAGAGTATAAGCATTTTATTTTTAAGGAATTTAGTGATGTTTTGGAAAGTTCCCCTCCCCCTGCCAGTTAGAAGAAATAATTGAAATCTTGAGAAAAAATAATAATATTAAAGAAAAATAAAGAATCTCATAGTTTTCTGGATGCATTGCTCTTTCTAGTGTAAAGCAGAGACAAAAAGAGAAGATTTATTTTCTATAAAGAGCTCATGGGGGAAATAAACTCATTGAATATAATGTTTGCTACATGCCTAAACAGCCTCATTCACGAGTGAATCAGTTATTTCATAGATCGTCATTTTTTTTTTCTTCAGGATTAAATTATGAAAACATATTTAATTACTAGAAGGTGGTCTCATTATTTTTCTCAGGGAAACAAATCAAAGCAAAAGCCCACATAGGAAAATAAATTTGGTGCCTCATTTGACTTTAACACTAACTGCCGCATATATTAATAAAAACTTAATATTTGAGTTACCTGAGATTTACGTTTATGCCTCTTCACATATGAATGCATCATTCACTATAAGAGTTGGAGAGGAATTTAATCACAAAACTTCAGATTAATACAGATTCATTAATGATATATTGAGGTCAATAGAGTTATATGTATAAAACCAAACTGTTTAATATCTGACCTCACATTTATCAAAAACTCCTCACCTTTAGGTCTTCTGGGGATTGCAAGGTCTAGGTTTTTGCTGTTGTTGTCTTGTTTGCTTGTCTTTTTGAGTCTTGAGTCCTCTGAGCTATCAGAACCCCATGGACCTTGTTTCAAATAGTAACACCAGTGACCACGGGCATGCAGATAGCCCTGAGATCCTGTTTTCATTTTTTTGGATAAGTACCCAGAAGTGGGATTGTTGGATTATGTGGTGGGTCTAGTTTTAAGTTTTGAGGAACTGCCAGACTGTTTCCCGTAGCGGCTATACCAATTTACATTCCCACCAACTGTGTGCTAGAGTCCCCTCTTCTCCAGTTTCTTGGTGGTGGTGATTTAGTTGCTGAGTTGTGTCTGACTCTTGCGACCCCGTGGACTGTAGCCTGCCAGGCTCCTCTGTCCATGGGATTCTCCAGGCAAGAATACTGGAGTGGGTTGCCATTTCCGTCTCTAATTTCTTACCAACACTTTTTAATCTTTTTTTTTCTTGTTAAAAGCCATGCTAAGCAGATATCTTGTAGTTCTGATTTACATTTCCCTAATGATTAGTGATGTTGAGCACATTTTCTTTCTCTTTATTTATAATTTTAAAAATGTGTTTATTTTTGGCTTTGCTGGGTCTTTGTTGCTGGGCTTTGCTCTAGCTGTGGTGCACGAGCTTCTCATTGTGGCCGCTTCTCTCGCGGAGCACGGACTCTAGGGCATGCGGGCTTCAGTAGTCGGGGGGCCTGGGCTCTGTAGTTGCAGCTGCTGGCTCTAGAGCACAGGCTCAGTAGTTGTGGTGCACGGGCTTGGTTGCTTTGTGGGATTTTCCCAGACCAGGGATAGAACCCATGTCTCTTGCATTAGAAGGCAGATTCTTTACTGCTGAGCCACCAGGACAGCCCTGCATATTTTCATATATCTATCGTCTGTCTTTTTTCTTCGGGTGAAATGTCTACTCAGTTCCTTTGCCCATCTTTTAATTTAGTGGTTGCTGGACAAGAAAGATGGGAAAATGAAGAGATACTAGTCAAAGTTTACAAGGTACAGTTATGCACGATGAATAAATCCTAGAGAACTGCTGTACAACAAAATGCCTATAGTAAGCAGTACTGTGTTCTATACTTAAAATTTGCTAAGAGAGAAGATCTTATGTTGTGTTATTTCAAACTAAGAATTAATTAAAAGGCTTAATTAATTAAATAGTTAAAAGAAACTTTTGGAGAGAATGGACAGGTTTACGGCCTAGATTGTAGTGATGTTACATGGGTATATGCGTGCATGCATGCTCAGTAGCTTAGTCCTGTCCAACTCTTTGTGACTCCATGAACTGTAGTGGGCCAGGCTTCTCCATCCATGGGATTCTCCAGGCAAAAATACTGGAGTGGGTTTTCATTTCCTTTTCCAGGGACATGAATATATGTGCATCTCTAAACTCATTAAGTTTTATACATGAAATATATACAGCTTTCAAATGTCAATTATACATCAATTTTTTAAAATATTAAGTTGTCTTTTAAAAAGGCAATACCAAGTTGGCTGCTCTGAAGTCTTTGAAGCCTAATGGAGAGAATGGAGGCATAACAGCATCTCAAGATTAACAAAACAAAACAAAGAAAGCCTGGAATGAGAAAAGGCACAGATTCTTTTCTATTTCTGTAAAAACAGCAGCACCTTCTGGTATTTCCCTTTCAGAATTCGGGCTTTAGAGGACTGATCTGATACAGTTGGTAATTTTACTTAAAGACCTTCCTATTAAATAGATTCAAACTATTTTTGAAGAACAGATGGTATAGACTAGAGGAAGAGATAAACACTGTATGTTAAACATTTTATTGATCAATTAAAATATCATAATTTAAAATGTTGATTCTACTGTGGGAATTATGCATGTCTGTCTGTGATGGAGAAAGACACTGAGATGGTATATGTAGGGTGTGGGATGGGAATTTACTGTCCAAAGTTGAAATGGGACTCTTTCCATGAAGTGTGAACAAAATGAGCAGCTTCCCACCGCCCCCGCCCCCCGCCCCATTCCAAACACACACACACCAGACAGGCAGATGGCTCTTCTTCAAGGTGTAAGGAAGCTGGCTTTCAGTCTTGAATTATGTGCCTCGGGGTGCTTTGAAAACTGCCTATTTTTAAGATCAGTTTGAAAAAAATGATAGAGTAGAATAAAGAAACCACCTGTGTGGATTTGAAGAAAAAGTCAAGCTATAAAGTTAGCAGCTCTTTGCAAAGAATATAGTTATAGAAAAACTGCATCCTTATCTTCTAGCACTTCTTTGTTCTGCTTTTTCTACAAGAGCATGAATTCTTGATAAATAAATATCAGCATCTCTGTAAATTAGACTATTTGACATTAATTTTCATTAATGTTAACCTTTCATTCCTATGAATTACTTATGTGTAACAATTTCCATTCCATTATAAACATACTTTTGTTGGATGTTTTCATAATTGTGAGAGATAGACTATTTGGGTAAATCGTGAAATTCACCAAAAGCTAACCAACTATGAAGGAGATAAAACTTCACCAATCATTGTAAACATATGTATATCTAAGTATCTAAAATAGTTACTTTAGAGACAGAAACATTCTTTTCTTTTTCAAAAAGGAAGATTGGGTCATTTAATAGTGATTGAAATGGTATTGAAACTTATTTTTCCACTGGTTCACATATTTATGAGAAAGTATTAGAGCTAAGACTGAATATAGAAATAAGCTTGTTAATTATGGAAGGTGCAGGAAAATAATAAGTCTGCAAATAGCCTTGTATGTTCTACTCTGCCCTTGTGTGCTGACTTTCCTCTTGATGTCAGAGCCATGTCCAAAGTTGGTGTAGGCTGTGTTCCTGACAACAGCAGGGTTGTAGTGGAAAATGTCTTCACCACCCAAGTTATGGGCCTGATACAATGAATCCCATACAAGTAGTGGGTCTGCCTGCCCCCAATTGTGCCCCATTTTATTCTCAGGATCTGTGTCCTTTGCCCTTGGTCTTTTTCTATAGGATTTAAATGAATGTCAGACCCTTGAAATGCTATACAATGGTGACCTTGATTCTCTGACTTTGCTGGGGGGAAAATTGAGTTTAAATCTAGAGTTGAAATCATATGCAATGTTATGGTAGTCAGGTCATTTCTGATACCAAAGAAGACTTCACCTGCCATTAGAGATATCTGCCTTTTGATTTGGCTCAAGCTTTCTGGTCTTAAGGGTAACTATGCATTTACAGAAGATGAATGCTTTTTTTTTTTTGTAGTTGCCTTGCCTTTGATACATGGGGAAAGTTGGGTAATTCTTTCTTAGTATTAATTTTCCAGATATTATTTATTAAGGTTCATCCTCCTTGTTGTCAAAACACAACCCTTTTAGGGGTGAAAAACTCAAACACTGCTTGGGGAAAAAATACTAGAATAAAGATGGCGGGATGGTTAGTGTTTGATGGATGAACAAGTGGAAAGAGGGTGTAATTCGGAACCAAGAGGCACTACCCCATGGCTGGTCCTGAGCTCCTTTGGGGGCAAAGCAGTCTTTAATTACATCTGGTACTCATTAATTCTTTTTGGAGTCTCTTTCCAGATCTGTTCCCCCATCAGCCTCCCATCGAGCAACAGAAATTCCAGATGGTTCCCTCCATATGCCAGTGCTCATTCTCTTAAGTAGGATAGATTGGTCACTGGCAGAGCAGGATGCAGGAGCACTGGCCAAGTCAAGCCAGGGTGAAAGCACTGGGCCACAGTTACATTAGAGATGATCCATCATTCATGTTTCTAAACGTGTTATATGCATAACTGCTTCTGAATGTTTTCTCTGAAACACCTTGAGTAATTTCCTGGAAAGCATGGTACTTCTAGACCACGTGGCATATTGATCCTAACTGTCTACACCTGGAGCAGAGAGAGATCCTCTAGAAGCTGTCACTATAACTGAGAGTCGTTTTGGACCTGATCTGCTCTGGAGCCTACTTTAGGATGATTTTTTTTTTGTCTGCATCAATTGCAATGCCAACTGTCATGTCTGTTATTGTAATGCAAAGAGAATTAATTGATATAAGTCTTTATAAGTCATAGCTTTATTTCATCTTTGCAGAATTTTGTTGTACTAGGCACATGAACAGATTTTCCATTTTGAAGTTTTGAGAATGAAGATGAGGTCAATCTCCATATAATAAAAAATATGTTGTTTCAAGTATATTGCCTTGTGTTTATTTATCTGTCTTCATCTGATGGTGGGAAACATGTCTGACTCTTCTTTGAATTTCCACCACCCAGCAAGATGTGGCACATATTGAGGAAGGAAAGGAAGCAAGAAAAAAGTGTGACTAGATGGATCCAGGAAATTTCAAAGTGCAGTTGACACTGAAAGAAATGAGAATAGTGTTTCTACTCTTGTCTTCATCTTATTCTTTGCTTCTAATGGCTGTTGGCTTTTACATGTACATGTGTTTGTGCGTGCACTCTTTGGTGTTATTTTTTGAGCACCTGCTAAAGTCTGGGTATTGTTCTATGTGCTCAGCTACTCAATGTGACAGTGACAGGTATAGGCTGTGTTGTCATAGAGCTTGTAATAGTTAGGCTAACTGTGCTTTGTGGGCAATTTATTGGTTTATTTGGAATTTAAGACAATTAGGAAAAATGTCTTCTAAGGGAAAATGTGATAAAGACCAAAGGGAAGATTTTAAATTCCATGTAATTGGAATTTACATTTTAACTGAAAGGTATATTCAAAAGAGGCCTAATATCATCTTGTGTGTGTGTGAGAGAGTATTTTGTGGATGAGAGAAAACATTTATTGAAGAAGTTAAGTTACTTTGTACAATCAGGTTCAATAGTCAAACACTGGTAGAATGGGCCACAGACTGGAAGAGATAAAGGTTATTTGTATCGAACTCTTATATTTAAATGTGTTTGCTTGAAGTAATTTCTGTCTTGCTTTTGAAGTCACATTAAAGTTATGAACTTACAAAATGTATGTGAAACCTATAACATTCTCTAGATATTTCACTCTTCTGTTTGAATGTGTGAAAAGGAGCAGATGTGAAATTGAAATACATACTTATTTTCATCTATTTAGTCTGATTATTCATTTTACATCAGTCACTGATAAACTCTGAAAATTTAAGATGTGTAGGGAACTCAGCGTATCTGAGCAACGTTTATGGCACAGCTTTATCTTTGATGTCATAAGAAGCACTAGGGATTTCTTAAAGGGGGTGTTGTCTTCTCCTAAGGAATAACAGTGGGAGAGAAAGACATAATTACATTGAAGATCAGCCCAGTGACAGCTCCTTCCTTATAAGCAATAATCATGTGTGTAATATCATAAATTTTTTAAATGCTGTGTGTTATAAGAACTAGGGATTTCTTAAAGGGGGTGTTGTCTTCTCCTAAGGAATAACAGTGGGAGAGAAAGACATAATTACATTGAAGATCAGCCCAGTGACAGCTCCTTCCTTATAAGCAATAATCATGTGTGTAATATCATAAATTTTTTAAATGCTGTGTGTTATAAGAAGAGCCAGGGTATCACTAGAAAGTGAAAGAGAGAGATTTCCATAGAGGAATGGTGGATCCAATGTGGAGACTTAATAGCAGATCTAAAACTTTGTTGCTTCAGATGGATGAGTATGTGGTGTTGGATATATGTATATGATGCTGTTGGATCATCCTTACATCCTGAGAACCAGCGTTCTGCTATTTAACTGAGACACGAGGAGAGAGAGAAGGTGTGTTCAGGAGAATTTAGGGATCAGGTCTAGAGATGTCACACTTCAACTCTGCCTACATTTTCTTGACTACCCTGAGTCACATGGCTTCATTTAATTGCAGAGGAGGGTGGAAAAAGTAGAATAACTATGATCCCAGGAATAAAAGGGAAATGGTTGGTTTACAAACCTGCAGTGTCTGCCGTAGGAAGATGTGGTGGTCTTATCCCTTGGACAGAAGGCAGGGACCAGAGAAGACAACTCCTGAGAAGTCAATTTTGGGGGCAGGGCCTTAAGAACAACAGGATGCATTGTTTTCTGGAGTCAGATGTGAGATTATGCTTTAAAATTCCTTAAATATGAAACAGAAACAGACTCACAGCCATAGAGAATAGACATGTAGTTACCACCGGTGAGAGGAGGCAAAGGAGGGAAAGATTGGGAGTTTGGGATTGGCAGATGCAAACTGCTATATATACATCGTGGAGAAACAGCAAGGCCCTGTTGTATAATAAAAGGGACTAGGACTATATTCGCTATCTTCCAATAACCTGTGATGGAAAAGAATATGAAAAATCACAGATATACATGCCTAACTGAATTACTTTGCTGTATACCAGAATCTAACACAAGACTGTAAATCAACTGTATTTCGTTAAAATAAATTTCAGAAAATCCCTTCAAAATCTTTGCATGTGCCAGTGATTACGGTATTAAGATGTAAGCAGAAACACTTATTTGATATCTTCAATTTGGATTGAATTACTACTGAACTTCAGAAAGTAGCACTTACTACTTTGGCACACATGAAGCATTTATTGTTTTAAAAGAGAATTTTTATTCATGTATTACTCTATTGTCACTTTCAAGCAAAAACCAATGTTTTTTTCTCCGGAAATTATATGAAAACTACTTTTAGAAAGGTGAGATGAAGAATAATGGTTTCAAGTTGCCTCATGAACTCTGTGAGGTCATCCAGCTAATGAAAACAATGCAAATCATGAATATATTAAGTGCTTTTTGAGCATGTAACAAGCACTTGGTTTTCTTGGTGGGACTGGGGGATTGAGAGTGTCTTACTAATATTCTTCAGCCCTTTATATCCATTAATTCATTTAATCTTAACAAACATCCTGTTAAAGAAGAGATATTTTTATTATCATTCTCATTTTATAGATTAGAAAATGGAGGCACTGAGGAGTGAATAGTTGGTCCAGGCAGCTAGGCAGTAGCAGCTTATTCACAGTCAGAGAGTCTGACTTTAGAGGTCAAGGTCATCAAGTGTGGTTGTCTACCTTTCAAACACCAGAGCCTAGGGAGGGGCACGGACAAAGGGTGTGGAGCTTATCTGGACATCTGCATTAAAGCAGGCTTGGGGCAGGGTTAGAGTCATCAGCAATGCCTTTGGCCATGCCCCTTGGTTTGCAAAGCAGTGGAAGAATGTATTCATTCTTCTCTTTTCCTCTGCCTCTTCAGGAAAGCCTAGCCTTTGCAAACGCTTTGTTTTTCCACTTCCTGCCCCTGACCTGGCCCAAGCAGCAATGCAAGCAACTCCCGAGCTGCCTGGAGAAGAACCCAGTATAAGTCACTGGAGGAGAGGAGGCAATTCTTGTCTTGGTTACATGTCTGAGCAATTTCTTTTCCTTCTGCAGATAGGACTGTCCTTGTGGATACCGATCTTCCGCCCCTCAGAGGCCTCTACGTGATGGGGACTCTAGAATTCCCTGTGGACAGAAGCAACGTCCTAAGCGTGGCCTGCATGCTCATTGCTGGTGGGGAGCTGAGAGTTGGTGAGTCAAGGGCAGCAGGACTGGGAGCAGAGAGAGGCCTTGGGAGAGGATAGTGTCTCTAGCAGGTTGCTTAAGGGGGTCTGGGGAAGGCTGAAGCAAGGAGGAAATGAGGAAATTTACTAGCAAAAAAAGTTCTCCCCAGCCAGCTTTGGACACAGACAGAGGTGACATTTGTTGGTCACTCCTGTCCACCCACTATCTACAGTCATCTGCCCCAAGGGCCCTCACGCTCATTGCAGGGCTCTTTTTGCTTCCACCAGGCCACACATCAATTGTCCATTTAGTTCTCTGAGTGAGAATTTACCTGTGGCTCGCTCTTTCAGAAGATCTCATGGGATGGATTGGTTAGCCCTTGATCAACCAACCCGGAAGAGAATTTCAGTTGCTGTTGTAGTGCAGATCCTTCAGAGAACAGACCTGGGAGCCAAGCTGATGTGCTCATCCTGGGACAGTAAAGAGAGAAAGCTGGGGAGAAGGCAAGCAACTCACTTGTCTTCCACTGCCCCACACACCCATTAACTCTTCTGTCTAGTTATGTTTTATGACTCCCTAGGAAGCTGATGGAAGGGCCAAAGATGCAGTGGAGCTAGGAGATGAGGCTCCTCCCCCTGGGAATTGAGGGGTGTTGCAGGAGAAGTGGATCTGGGGTGATGAGTTAACCAAGTCTGATACATTGAAGGGGTGAAAATGTTAGACACTCAGTCATGTCTGACTCTTTGCGACCCTGTGAACTGTAGCCTGCCAGGCTCCTTTGTCCATGGATTCTCCAGGCAAGAATACTAGAGTGGGTAGCCAACTCATAATGTAGTAGTATGTATATATCAGTCTCAATCTCCCAATTTATTCCCATATCTTATCACTTGGTAACCATGTCTATTTTCTATATCTATGACTCCTGTTTTGTAAATCAGTTCATTTGTACTCTTTTTTTTTTTTTTGAAGAATCACATGTAAGGATGGACATATATACTTTTAGTTCAGTTCATTTCAGTCGCTCAGTCGTGTTCGACTCTTTGTGACCCCGTGAATCGCAGCACACCAGGCCTCCCTGTCCATCACCAACTCCCGGAGTTCACTCAAACTCATGTCCATCGAGTCGGTGATGCCATCCAGCCATCTCATCCTCGGTCATCCCCTTCTCCTTCTGCCCCTAATCCCTCCCAGCATCAGAGTCTTTTCCAATGAGTCAACTCTTCTCATGAGGTGGCCAAAGTATTGGAGCTTCAGCTTCAGCATCAGTCCTTCCAAAGAACACCCAGGACTGACTATATTTAAATAGGTAACTAATAAGAAACTGCTGTATAGCACAGAGAATTTTACTCAATACTTTGTAATGGCCTAGGTGAGAAAAGAATCTAAAAGAAGGAGTTCATGTTTTGAATGAGAGGTAGAGGAAGCTGCATGGCGTTGGTTTTCAGACAGCAGCAGTAAGTCGTGTATGACTGGGACACACTCCGTACTGGGAAGGGCCTCTGGGAGTAAATACCCAGGTTTCACTCTCTGTCCTCCCCCGTCTCCTGCTCACGCTACCGTTTAGTCAAACCCAACCTGAACTCCGAGTCAAAGAGGGCTCCCTGATGTCCTGTGTGTGGATCAGCTGCATCCCAGGGCAGGGAGCTGAGGAGGGCAGTGTTTGGGAATGAGGTTTGAATGCTCTCCATCACATTCACTGGAGGAGAATGGTTCTTCTGTTAAAGCAGCCAAAGATTCAGCTTTATCCAGCTTCATTATGCCAACCTCACTGTCACCTCTAATTCCTGCTGTTTTTACATGTGCTGCCTCAAATACAGGTCTCTGTGTTGTACACTTGCATAAGAATTGCTTTGTTTTCACCTGGGTTTTAAGGAGACATAAGCGCAATATTTTTTACTTATCTCTATTTCAATCCATCTTTCCACAGTGAGGAAATTCTTTTGGCTCCTGATCTTTTCCTCCCAGACTGATGTCACTTGCTCATTGGTTTAATATTCTGTATCCTCATCCAGTTAACTGATTGAAATATTAAATAAAACTGAGCCTTGTTCCCATTACTGGAAAACTTATTTTAGGTTGACATCCTCAGTTGCTAAGAGAGGTCTTTTTTCATAAGTTTTTTTAGGTTTCTGAAGTCACTTATTACTGTAATTCAGACTTGCTGCCTGGAAATTTGTACCTTAGAAGAGAAGTGACACAGTTTCACTTTCCAGTTTTGACTTACACATTTGAAATCCTATTTTTAATTTTGCCCATTCCCAACTACACTTTCATCTGTTACTAGACAATGGCATGTTCTTTTTCTCTCTGCTTGTCCATGTGTTCCAGGCCTAAAGGTTGATTATCCAAAAGGAACCCATCTGCCCAATCCTGTGTGTATGATGCCTGAAGGGAGACTTTCAACCCATCTGTCCCATTCTACCACACCCTACAGAAATCCCGACATGAAATAGATAATAAGACTAGTTAGCAAAGAAACCTAATAGATGTGGGCATTGGCGCAGAGCATTGCCAGAGACGGTCTGCTATCTGATGCCATTTGATCCAAATCCCAGCACTGTGGAATTATATTTCTTGGTGGTCCTGCTTTTAAGGCAACTGGTGCTGGCAAAAGGTACCAACTGACTTTTAGTAGGGTGGAATCATAATGTTAGCATTAGACAGGAAGTTTAAGATCAAAGCTCTGCTTCGAGGGCTGCTACAGCTGCATCACAAATGCCAAACTCAGTCTCATTCTCTGTTCAGTGTTTGTCTCGTTAGTCTGATAAAACACTTAAGATAAGCTGAAAGTATTTCACTTGTTTGTCCGTCCTATCATTTATCATGATTTTTGCTCACTGCCTACCATGTGCCAAGTTCCACAAGAGAGGCTGGATGCACAGACATAGAAGTCATGAACCTGGATTTCAAGAACTGTCTCAGTAAAGCAGCAGAGACAAATAAAATCATAACTGAAAGTGTCACCTCTTCCAACATGGCAAGGGATTAAAGATAAAAGAAGAGATCTGAAAAGACACATATTTGTGGGCAAGCATTATACCTTCAGGAAATTGCAGAAAACGGATATGTCTGGATTGTAGGATTTATAAAATGGTGGTAGCCAGTGAAGCTTCTTGGCCTTATGCATTATGTTAAAGAGTTTGGGTTTTCTCATGAAGGCAGTGCCCTGGCGCTGGATATTTTTAAGCAGGGAAGTGACATTATTAGATCCGATCTGAGAGCCATCACTTTGGGCAATGCAGCGGATGTACTGGAAGGGGCACAGTGCAAAGTGAGAAGGCTATTAGATGTTTCAGAAAAGAAACCGAAAGATCGAGCAAAGACACTGGAGCTAAAGAGGAAGAATGAATTAGGGAAGTACTGAGGAGGTAAAAAATGCCTAGAATCAAGTGGCAATTTTGATGTGAGGTGAGGAGGTGATATTTCCTAGGTTTCAGGTTGGGAGATCTGGGTCCATGGTGAGGCTAGGACAAAACCTCCTTCCCACCACTTTTTAGTTGAGTGTGTGTGCCAAGTCACTTCAGTCATGTCCAACTCTTTGCGACCCTATGAATTGTAGACAACCAGGCTCCTCTATCCATGGGATTTTCCAGGCAAGAATACTGGTGTGGGTTGCTGTGCCCTCCTCCAGGGGATCTTCCTGACCCAGGGAGAGAACCTGTGTCTCTTATATCTCCTGCATTGGTAGGTGGGTTCTTTACCACTGGTGCCACCTGGGAAGCCCTTTTAGTTGAGTGACTCTGGCAAATTACATGAGCTATTTCTGCCTCAGTTTTCTTATCTCTAAAATGGGAGCAAGAATAATCATGCTTATTTTATCGAATTTTATAGGAACTGAGTAAATTAATGGGGTCACAAAGAGTCAGACATGGCTTAGCAACTGAACAACAACAGCAACGACAATATTTATTTATTAAAGGCTTCTTTGGTGGAAGTGCTTGAACAGTGTCAGGCACCTGGTAAACCTTTAGACACAAATGTCAAGTTTAAGTTTCAGTGGGAAGTGTAGGTGGCAACATATAGAGGACAAATAGATTAATTAGAAAGCACAGAAGAGAGGACTGTGCTAAATACATATATTTGAGGGTCATCAGCCAAACATGAAATCAAAGCCATGAGACAGAGATGGCTTTTAAGGGTAATGGAGGAAGCTGACCTCAGGAAAGAGAAAGGAAAATAAACAGCTATAAAGATAGATGGACAATGAAAAGAAAATAATGTCTTGAAACAAAAGGAGAGATTTGCAAGAAAGAGGGAGTGGTTAGTAGTATGAGATACAGCAGAAAGAATAAAATCAATCAGGAAAGTAAATTGACCATCTTATTCCAGCCTTTAACTCCTTTATTTTTGTTGTTGTTTAGTCGCTCAGTTGTGTCTGACTCTTTTGCAACCCCACAGACTATAGCTTGGAGGCTCCATGGGATTCCCCAGGCAAGAAACCTGCGGCGCATTGCCATTGCCTTCTCCAGGGGATCTGCATAACCCAGGGACTGAACCTCCATCTCCTGCATTGGCAGGTGGATTCTTTATCTGCCACCAGGGAAGCCCTTTATTTTTTTTTACAATGGCTGTCAAATATACTTTTGACACAAAATGTTACTTTGCATGTTGAACAAAGAAAAAAATTTCCTGAAGGAGAGTAACTTCTAATAAGTTTAATGCCACTTATCTATTCTTTAACAACTTAATGTTTTGGCTTAAAATATAGTCTTAAGTACAATTGAACAGATTCAATCTCATGTTTGAAAATGAACAGTTGTCTTTATTGAGTGATGTCATCAAGCTTTTACATACTTACATGAGTAGCAAGCTTTCTATTGGATGATAAAATGGAATGAATCACTAGGTTTAAGGAGAAAGTAGATTTACCCCTGTCTCCATCCCCTCCCTCCAGCCTTCCCTCACTTTCTCTTTCATTGAATGCCAACTCAGTGACAAGCATTCTTCCTCTGATTTGAGTATTCAGCAGTGAGCCAGACAGATACGATTCCTTCTTGTACTCTTTTGTTGGGGGAAATAAACAATAAAATAGTAAAATAAAAGGGGACATAATTTTAGATGTCAGTGCATGCTCTGAAGGAAACTAAATAGAGAAGTGAACTGAAGAGAGGTGTTGGCACCGTGGATTAGGTAGTCAGTGAACAGCTTTCTGAAGAGTCAACGTGACTTGACCATAGAGACAACAAAGAGCTAGACTTGCAAAGATTTGAACAAAAAGTTTCAGACGGAAGGAAGACCTGGTGCAGAAGTCCTGAGGCAGAGCTGGGCATGTGCTTTACATAGCTGTGAGGCAGAAAAGCAGTCACTGTAGCTGGAGACTAGTGAAGAGCAAGCATGAGTTTCACGGGGTGGGCTGGATTTTCAGCTATGCTGTGTTGTTTCTAAAGCAATAAAGAACACAAGTGAGTTCAAAATCTGCAGAAAATTGCTTTTTTCCATTGTATTATTCATTCATTTATTTTTTCTAACACTAACAGACATACAGTCGAGAATGAAGCCAATGAGTGAATGTGTAAATCAGTTCTTACAGTGTTTATATATTTATAGTGAAGTAAAGTAATACTCAAAATTCTCCAAGCCAGGCTTCAGCAATATGTGAACCGTGAACTTTCAGACTAGATAGTATATTCAAAAGCAGAGACATTACATTGCCAACAAAGGTCCGTCTAGTCAAGGCTATGGTTTTTCCAGTAGTCATGTATGGTTATGAGAGTTGGGCTATGAAGAAAGCTGAGCGCTGAAGAATTAATGCTTTTGAACTGTGGTGTGGAGAACATTCTTGAGAGTCCCTTGGACTTCAAGGAGATCCAACCAGTCCACCCTAAAGGAGATTAGTCTTGCGTGTTCATTGGAAGGACTGATGCTCAAGCTGAAACTCCAATACTTTGGCCACCTCATGCAAAGGGTTGACTCCTTGGAAACGACCCTGATGCTGGGAGGGATTGGGGGCAGGAAGAGTAGGGGACGACAGAGGATGAGATGGCTGGATGGCATCACCGACTTGATGCACATGAGTTTGGCTGAACTCTGGGCATTGGTGATGGACAGGGAGGCCTGGCGTGCTGCGATTCATGGGGTCGCAAAGAGTCGGACACAACTGAGCGACTGAACTGAACTGATTTTTATGAATGGATTTTTTGCTGTGAATGCTTTCCTGTATTTATTTTTAAACCAGGCTCTTTTATTTTTAATACAGCAAATTCTCATTGGCTGTTTATTTTACATACGGTATTGTAAATTAGGCTGCAATTCATGGAGTCGCAAAGAATCGGACACGACTGAGCGACTGAACTGACTGACTGATTGATTGTAAATTTCGATGTTACTCTCTCCATACATCTCATCCCCTCCCCAAAATAGCTACTTTTTTGATAATCTCATGTGTATGACTTTAACAAGAGAGAAATTAGTTTGGGACCTTCATGAATATGGGAATTCTAGAGATCTGGATTATAAATCTAGTTTAGCAACTTGTTACACAACTTCTGGAAAATTCCCCAATAGTGGACTTATAACTATGATATCTTAGACCTCAGAGATTGTGTGAATCATCTGTATCAGCATGTAGATAATGGAACTGAGACCCACAGAGATTATTGATTGCTTCCAAGGTCTCATAGCTGGTAAAGAGCAGGACCAGAATTAGAAGTTATGCCCCCTAAAATAACTTCAAATCTTTGTCCTTCAAGCCTTTGCCCAAGGATTCTCTGTCTCCATTCAGTAGGTTTTAGTGTATATTTTCTTCTGGTTCATTCTATCATTCATATCATCATTATTGCATTTATTTTTATGTTATGAAATGGTATGTTCTCATGAATGTCTTCTCTGTATTAGATGATAGACTTTACAATATTTTTGTAACCCTTGTACCTAGGACATAGTACACTTCTGATAATGTTTATGACTGACTAGTGTATATATAAATGAATGAACACACCTAAGTCTGTCTTTCAGCTTAATACTTTTTCTTGCAATACATCCAGTCTCCTGACACTTAAATTTCAACATCTGTGAGGACGGACTTGAAGTGTTAATGTATAAATGACTATGTTTCCCCACCCCCATATGGGAGAAATAAACGGGGGTAAAAACACATTGAAAAAATTGGTGATCTTGTACAAATCTAAAGTATTTTCAATCTGACTCTGTCTAGGAGAAGAAGACTTATAAAAATGCCTGACTCAAAGCCTGTTCAATAAACATTGGTTTGTTGAGTGTTTTAAATGTTTGTATTTCTTTGCCTAGGATAGCTGTCTGTATGCATCCTTTTCATCGCTGTCCTTTTTCAGATGAGACATCATTTCCATGCTTTAATTTGTGTGCTTTGTTCTCTTAGGTATCAGTGATGTTAACATGTTATTGATCCAAATGTGCAACTCGATGGAAAGTGTTTTAATCTTATGCATACTTTTAAAATTGCAAATGGAAAATTCTCTCATGATAGTTTGTAAGATAATTTCAGAGAGGGATAATCAGTAATAATATATGTGTGTCTTTAAAACTTAACAGAAATCTCCTTGATCCCTAAGTAAACAACACATGCCCCACATTTCAGTGTCCCTGAGGACTCTGCAGAACATTGTGCCTGGCCTGTCAGAGCCAGGTCACATGATGCACTGCCTAGCATTCAGTAATTATGGTAGGAACTGGGTTTTTAGCCTAAAAGTTGTCACATATTGTTTTGCAGAGCCCATGATGGGTATTTGTCAGCCCTGTCTCACATTTGTAGCCAGGAGCCTAAGGTCATTAGCACATGACTTTGATTGTCAGGAAATGAAGTACTACGTGTATGGAAGTTTCATTGCTTCCATGATTGGGAGTTTCTCAATCCTAAAGAAGAAGAAAAATCCATACACAGTTTATTGCCTTCCAAACTGACAGTTCTGTAAGGCTCATTGGATGATTAAGTAATAAGAAGGAGACAAACCAGAGAAAAGTGTAGATTAAAACATATCCTCCAGCTTAAAGCCACAATACCCAGTAGTCAGACTTCTTGAGTTGCCAGAGAGAATCCTCTGATGATGTTTGTTTAAAAATAATATATTAAAAACCCAAGCCAAACAAAAATATATTCTTTCAAGTTTATGATTAAAAATATAACAAATTAACTACACATTTCATATGTAAATTTAAGGGTACATAGATATCTGTGAAATAGTTTGTAACTTAGCTAATATAGATCACCAGCCAACAAATCAGTTTCTGTCTACAATGATCATTCTCTAATCAAACTACTGGTTAATAAAAAGGTGAAATCAAAATAATGTGGCTTATAAATATTGTACACAAGGGCAAAAGCATAAAATCTCTGCTCTTTATAGGTTCAGCAAGCACTAAACTCCATTTCTGTGAGGTCCTAAGAAGATTGGTAGCCAAAAGTTAAATAACACATATTTCAATATCAGATCAAGAATAGAAGTATCTGTCTATTTTCAGATGGATATTAGTTGGCTGACAAATTTCACATTTTTCTTAAATGTATAGATTTTTAAGCAAAATCTATCTTGGGTTTGTCTCTACTAGACAGACTTAACAGTAACCATTTCGGTAAATAAACCTTAAACATATGCATTTTTTGTACATCAGTTATACCTCATTAAAGCTTTAAAAAATTTAATGGTTTAGAGAAGCAGAAAAACAAATGTAATTTTGACCAATTTTTATTCTTTTGATGAATAAGTACTTATTGATGAGTATCCTTGAAATATAATCATTTACTGTGTTTAAAATATGACATGTGTACAAAATATAACACATGTACAGAAAAGTTCATAAAATAAACAGCACATAATTCAACTAAACAGGAATCCATGCTAGTGGGAATGTAATGGGATCTCATGATTGTTTTAATTTGCAAACTGAACTGAACTGAACTAAATGTGATTTGAGCACTTCTGAAATTTTTCTTGTCTATTTGGTATCTTTTTTTGAAGTAGCTACTCTCTTGCCCCTTTTTAAATGATGAATTATCTTTTTTATATTGATTTGTTGAAGTCACTTATATATTTTGGAAAGTACCTTTTGTTAGCTATATGTGTTGCAAATACCTTTGCCTACTCTGTGGCTTGCTTTTACAGTCTTCTAATGGCGTTTCTAGATAATTGGAAAACCTTTATTTTAGTATAGTTCATTTTATAGATCTTTCCCTAGATGAACTGTATATTTTGACTGAAATATGGTAGGCAAGCATATGCTGTATGGTTTTAATCTTTTTAAATTCGCTAAATTTGCTTTAGGGTCATCATATGATCCATATTTGTGAGTGTTTTATGGAAGCTTGAAAAGAATATATTTTCTTTATGAGTCTATTTCTCATCTACACCTATTATTTGTTCATTGTATTAGTCGAAACTGTTACATCCTTATTATTTTCTTGTTTATTTTATGAGCAGTTGTGTTTAATTTGACACTGTTATTTTAGGTATATCTACTTTTCCTTATAATTCTTTTCCTTTTTCCTTTTTTTTAAAAAAATTTAAATTTATTTAATGTGGAAACAGTGTCAGACTTTATTTTTTTGGGCTCCAAAATCACTGCTGATGGTGACTGCAGCCATGAAATTAGAAGACGCTTACTCCTTGGAAGAAAAGTTATGCCCAACCTAGATAGCATTTTCAAAAGCAGAGACATTACTTTGCCAACTAAGGTCCATCTAGTCAAGGCTATGGTTTTTCCTGTGGTCATGTATGGATATGAGAGTTGGACTGTGAAGAAGGCTGAGCGCCGAAGAATTGATGCTTTTGAACTGTGGTGTTGGAGAAGACTCTTGAACTGCAAGGAGATCCAACCAGTCCATTCTGAAGGAGATCAGCCCTGGGATTTCTTTGGAAGGAATGATGCTGAAGCTGAAACTCCAGTACTTTGGCCACCTCATGCAAAGAGTTGACTCATTGGAAAAGACTCTGATGCTGGGAGGGATTGGGGGCAGGAGGAGAAGGGGACGACCGAGGATGAGATGGCTGGATGGCATCACTGACTTG
>SJYT01071962.1:324038-345846 GCA_006410635.1 Cephalophus harveyi
ATGCAGGTTAGGTGGTCTGGTATTCCCATCTCTTTCAGAATTTTCCACAGTTTATTGTGATCCACACAGTCAAAGGCTTTGGCATAGTCAATAAAGCAGAAGTAGATGTTTTTCTGGAACTCTCTTGCTTTTTCCATGATCCAGCGGATGTTGGCAATTTGATCTCTGGTTCCTCGCCACATATGTCTATACATATAACATATATATGTTACACAGGCATTCTCAGTGTGTGTGTGTATACTCAATATATATATATATTATATATGGATACACAATGCTGCTCAGTGCTGCTTATCATTTCAATGATTTCTGTTAAACTGGCATCAACTAAAACTTTATTTCTTTAGTTATTAGTTTGATGAAATTTCTGTTGTATTTGTTCTAAATGTTCTTCATACTTTGTCTTCTGTTCTCATAGATTAAAAGAATCACAACTTCAAAGCTTGTACGTTCTTTGAGACATTTTTCTTTACTCTCAAGCCTAGGATGATATATCTCCCATCCACTGTTTCCATTAATTTTGTATGGCTGTTTTTTTCTTAATATATCTGGAATTTAATATTATGTATATATGCGGCACAGCTTTTAAATTGATTTTCTTTCAGAAAGCTGTTCCAGCATCACTTGCTGAACAATGCTTGCTCTCTCTGCTTAAAGCAGACGAAACATTCATAAATATAACAATAGCTAAATTAGATAAATGTAAATGTGTATATTGTTTTATGCTTTTGGGGCCTAATTAATTCTAATTTTAAAAATTTATTTCCATTTTAAAAAGGAGCTATAACACAGTGTTCTTGGTTTGACTTTAGCAATGAATCATTTTTGTATTAGTCCTGATAAGACTAATGAAAAGTGACCTAAAAGCGAGCCTTCTAGAACCTTTCCTACGTATATCTGTTTCCCACATTTTTCATTCTTTTTTTTTTTTTTTGCAGTGCCTCAAGGCATGTGGGATCTTACTTCCCTGATCAGGGATCGAACTTGTGTCCCCTGCAGCCGAAGTGCTGAGTCTTAACCATTAGACCACCAGGGAAGCCCCTTCTACAAGTTTCTAATTTGACTTATATTCTTTCTGGTCAGATTGAAGTAGATACTTATGGCATTGTGCTCATTTTGTGTGCCTGTGTGTGCTTCTATGATTCCTTCTTATTATACCTAAGGTGTCACCAGCTATCCCTGGGATCCCTCCCTCAACGATTACCTACTGGAATTAGCAGATACTCGGCTGTGCTGAGGTCTGAAAGAAATAAGAGAAACTTTCTGTGCAGTCTGTGTTGAATCAAAATGCTGAAGTTCCAAAGTCATGATATGCTGCTTTCACTTGCCAGTCCGCAGGGACATTCCTCATGGTGAGGGAGAAGGCTTCAGGCTACATCCCATCATTTTTTTGTCCAGATTTCCCAGGAAGAATGGCACACCATTTTGGACTGATTTGAGTCTCTGACTAAAACGCAGGTCCTCGTTTATAGTGAGGTCCTAAGCTTCATTACTCAATTAACTGAAGGGTCCAACCTGGATCACGATCTCTTCCCCAACTGAAATAAGCTCAAATCACATGCAGTAAAGCAGTCCTGCAGTCAGTACCCGGGTGGACCTGGGGATGGAATCTACTTCCTGCTCACCTTCCACTCTTTGCTCCCCAGGTTACTGACCACAGTGGCTCTTCCCGGGGGCAACACAACCCTGAACCGGGATGTTTTGAAAATCTGCACTGCTATCTTTAATTAGGGATCCTACTGGGTTTTAATAAGTTGGTTCAAATTATGCTATATATATTTTTTAATACACAGACCATTCCTACAAAACAAAATTGTCCCACAACACTTGTGAATTTCAAATGCCCCAGCAGATGACATCAGCTGTGGATAATACTTTTCAATACTTTATATCACTATGGGCTGAATGTTCATGTGCCCACAGTACTCACAGGCTGAAACCTCATCCCCAGCGTGACGGTATTGCAGGCAGGGCCTTTGGGGTGATTAGGTCATGAGGGTGGGGCCCTCATGAACGGGATTGGTGCCCTTATAAAAGAGACCCTGGAGAGCCCCCCTCTCCTGTCACATGAGGACAGAGTGACAAGACAGCCCCCAGTGAGATAGGACGTGGGGCCTCAGCAGACACCAAGTCTGCCACTGCCTTCATCTTGAACTTCTCAGCTTCTAGCCATGAACAATAAATTTCTGTCATTCAAACGTCACCCCAGCCTATGGTATTTTTGATATAGCAGCCTGAAGAGACTGAGATAGACATGTTTAACAAAAAGTGAAATAAAAGTACAGACATTTAAGAAAATATTGTGCAGAGGGAGGATTCAATGGATTAAAGAGATGGTCTTGAGTAACAGAATGCTTTATTCACTCCATATAACTGCTTCGTGTATTGTAAAATTGTCAGTGTCATAGTTAGTAGGAAAATGTAATGAAAGTGAAAAGTTAGTCGCTCGGCTGTGTCTGACTCTGTGACCCCATGGACTGTAGCCCACCAGGCTTCTCTGTCCATGGGATTCTCCAGGCAAGAACATTGGAGTGGCTTGCCACTCTCTTCTCCAGGGGATCTTCCTGACTCAGGGATTGACAGGTCTCTCATATTGTGGGCAGATCCTTTACCGTAAGAGTCACCAGGGAAGCCCAGAAAAGTGTAATAGCAAGTGCTAAACAAAAGCATATGGACCCAGCAGCAATGATGTAAGAGATGAGATTTGAGGCTCCTTCTGGGAGACTTTAAATCAACTACAGTTACCGGGATGAAATCACATAAAAGGCAAGGATCTCATTGAATTTCATTAGTAAAGGTGATTTTTAAAATATTTAATATTATTGCCAACTTATACATCTTAAAAATTACATGGCACAATGATATAAACTTATTTTATGAAAACTAGCTACTGAGATATTTATTCATTATGAAATTAGCTGTTATTTTCCCCAACCCCCTCAGATAATACCCTTAGAGGTTTACACAAAAATTCTCTATAGGCATCTGTGTAATAATTTCTTTCCAGTTGATCTTTGAAGAACATTGCATATCATCTCCCAAGATCTTTTTAAGTTCTAGAGACCTAATTCACACCTGGACTTTTAGAAGAATTTCCTAAGAGTGGATATTTTCAATGACAGTTGTCACTGACTCATCTCACATCATGACAAAGGCAATGATGTTGACATCACACTTGTAAGCAAATCCCAGCTCTTCTGTGAAAACACTTTCTCATAATTTCCATTTCAACACCTTATAATTTCCCGAGGTGTGTTACTTCCATCTCAATTAAGGTTATTTTCTTCTTTGTCTCATCAGCACAAATAATTCTCGCTTGTTATTGTTTATCGTAGCATGACTTTCTACTCTAGCATCCACCTGTACCTGTGAATCTTGTTTTCACATGCTTCCTGTAAAGCGTAGCTTCTGATTCTCTCATTTCTCTTAAATTCATTGTTATTCCCCATGCGTGAGTGTGCGTGACCAGTTGCTCAGTCGTGTCTGAGCCTTTTGCAGACCCATGGACTAGCCCACCAGGCCCCTCTGTCCCTGGGTATTCTCCAGGCAAGCATACTGGAGTGGGTTCCATGCCCTCCTCCAGGGCATTGTCCCGATCCAGGAATCAAACCCACATCTCCTGCATTGCAGGTGGATTCTTGGCCCCCTGAGCCATAGGTAGACACAGTATCTGACTCCTCCACCACGTGCTTGGTGTGGATCCCCGGTGACTCAGCAGTAAAGAACCCACTCGCAGCGCAGGAGCTCCCTGGGTGGAGAAGATCCCCTGGAAGAGGGCATGGCAACCCACTCCATTATTCCGGCCTGGAGAATCCTACAGACAGAGGAGCCCAGAGGGCTACAGTCCACAGGGTCACAAGGAGTCAGACACGACTAAAGTGACTTAGCACGCAAGACACCATTGATTCTAAGACATATTACTTTGTGTTAAGTCATTTACCATGACAGAGAGAACAGACCATTGGAGAAGGACATGGCAACCCACTCCAGTGTTCTTGCCTGGAGCATCCCAGGGATGGGGGAGCCTGGTAGCCTGCCGTCTATGGGGTCGCACAGAGTCGGGCACGACTGAAGCGACTTAGCAGCAACAGCAGCAGCAGCAGCAGCAGAGAACAGACCTGTGGTTGCCAAGGCAATGGCGAGGGAAGGATTAGGAGTTTGGGATTAGTGGCTGCAAACTATTATATATAGAATGGATAAACAAGGTCCTACTGTACAGCACAGGGACCTATATTCAACATTCTGTGATAAACCATAACGGAAAAGAATATGGAAAAGAATATATGTATAAATGAATCATCTTACTGTACAGCAGAAATTAACACAACAATATAAATCAACTATACTTCAAAAAAATTTTAAGAGACATTGACCAAAACGGGGCAATTACATTATGACACAATGTCTTAACTGAAATTTTAGGCAGTGTCATTTTCTAGACCATCGATTGCATCATTAGTGATGCAGTATTTCTTAAAAAGTTTCTCCACTATTGACAGCTAGATTCTCTTCTAAATACCAATAACTTCACTGGCACTTTCTTACCCAAGGTGTCAAATGAAGATTTCAGGTAACAATGGGAAGGGCTTTTTAAAGCTGCGCTTACTAACCTCTGTTTGGGCTGTGCTGGGCCTCCGTTGCCGTGCGGGCTTTTCTCTCGCTGCAGCGAGCAGCGGCTACCCTCCAGTTGTGATGTGCAGGTTTCTCATTGTGGTGGCTCTCTTGTTGCCGAGCACGGGCTCAGGGCACGCTGGCTTCAGTAGTTGTGATAGGTGGGCTCAAGAGTTGTGGTGCATGGGTCTAGGTGGTCCGTGGCATGTGAGATCTTCCCGGATCAGGGGTTGAACCCATGTCTCCTAATGCACTGGCCGGCGGATTCTCCACCAGTGCACCACCAGGGAAGCCCAAGAAGGAATTTTTGATGGGAAACGAACCCAGCACAAGTTGCTACAATAATCCACCGAATTCAAGTTATCAGCGCCCCTGACCAGGAGTGCAAGTGTGCAGGCAAGGATGCCTGTGTCCCAGGGACCGGGAGTGATGGTGACATGCCATCAGCACAGCACCTGTGATCGCAGAGACGCTGTGAGTCAGCGGAACAGGGTATCACAGGGGGTGCAAACTGGAAGTTTCAGAATCACTGGGCTAATGGGATTCTTCACACCTGGCTCTTTTTCCAGCTAAACTTTTGCATTTATAAATTGGTCACCACCATGATGCATGAGAAGCCTATACTCGCCTCATTCTGAACAGGCCATTCAACCGGCAGCTACAGAATCCAGTTCACTACATGCTACCAATAGGCCAAGGGGTCCATGCTCCAACCGAGAAACTCCCTAAACCACACCAGCAAGCTGTAATGCACAAATACAGCGATGGCGTTTTCAGATTCAGTGTCTATAACATAGATATTATGAAATTATTCCTCGAGTCTTAGAGAATTCAGGATTTCTGTTTCTGTCGTAAAAGAAAACCCGGTAAGTAGACATGAGTTGGCTCCTTGAATCCAGGCAGCCTGAGAAAGACCAGGAGTGAGCCACAAACGTGTCAATAATATTTTCCCTTCTCTCCTGTTCTAGCTCCAACGGTGGACACTATAGGCTCCTGGAAGGAATCCCTTGTCAATTCAGATCACCGTTATAGAAAGTTAGACGGAACAGATGAGCACATGGGAAAGCAAGAAGTGCAAACCACTCCTCACCTCAATATCTAAATACAACTACAGAAACAAACTTTTTCTGATGGAATTTTTAGAAAATGTGTATTTATTTATTTTTGACTGTGCCACACAACTTGTGGGATCTTGGTTCTCCAACCAGAGACTGAACCTGGGCCCACGGCAGTGAGGCATCAAGTCTTCACCACTGGACCACTAGGCAAGTCCCTGTTGTGTAATTTTTTTTAAACAAAAATGGACCACTTTTCTCAATTGACTATGTTGCATGTATAAAGGACATGGTCTCTGAGGAATGACGATTTAGCTTTGCACATTATATTGCTTGTTTTTTGTTTTTTTCTACTGTCGTTCAGTTGCTAAGTTGTGTCTGAGTCTTTGCAACCCCACAGACTGCTGCACGCCAGCCTTCCCTGTCCTTCACCATCTCCCAGAGCTTGCTCAAACTCATGTCCATCGAGTAGGTGATGCCATCCAACCATCTCATCCTCTGTCGTCCCCTTCTCCTCCTGTAGGCATCAAGTCTTCACCACTGGACCACTAGGCAAGTCCCTGTTGTGTAATTTTTTTTAAACAAAAATGGACCACTTTTCTCAATTGACTATGTTGCATGTATAAAGGACATGGTCTCTGAGGAATGACGATTTAGCTTTGCACATTATATTGCTTGTTTTTTGTTTTTTTCTACTGTCGTTCAGTTGCTAAGTTGTGTCTGAGTCTTTGCAACCCCACAGACTGCTGCACGCCAGCCTTCCCTGTCCTTCACCATCTCCCAGAGCTTGCTCAAACTCATGTCCATCGAGTAGGTGATGCCATCCAACCATCTCATCCTCTGTCGTCCCCTTCTCCTCCTGCCCTCAATCGTCCCCAGGATCAGGGTCTTTTCCAATGAGTTGTCTCTTTGCATCACATGGCCAAGGTATTGGAGCTTCAGCAATGAACATATTTGTATATTTATCCAATTACTTTTTCAAAACACATTTTGAAAGAATAAATATTCTCCCTCAGAGTTTTTTTTATATATATTTCCGAATTTCTTTCTAAAGTGTTTGTACACTTTTTTATTTCTTTAAGCAGTGGAAAGACTTCATTCCTTTGCTAAAAATAACACTGGTATAAATTAAAAAGATCTCCCCAGCTTATAGACCAAATTAGTAGCCTCATTTTAATTTCTATATGTAATTTATTTATTCATATATCTCTATACAGATTTTGTCATCTGAAATGTTATTTTGTGGGTTAGTTAGCATTATGTACATATTTTCACTGTGTTCCTATTTCCATTGATATGCGATCGTACATGCACTTTGACGGATATTTTTACTACCATTGCTAGTCATACACCAATAATACAAATAAAGAGTTAATATAACAAGATTTAAGTATGAATTTTGCAAAAGAGACGTAAAAATGAAAAATGTTTGGCAAGAACACTCAAACAAGTCAACTGAAAGCCTGAGTCATGATCCAATAGATGGCCAACTACAAAATAAATGTGCAAAAGTCAATGTGGCTTTAGCAAATATGTTCTGTTAGAATACGAAATGGGTACAAGTTTACATAACAAATAATAGCAAATATCTAAATACTTCAGCATACATATATGTTTTTTACTCCCACATGAATAAGACAATCAAGTTCTACTAAAGATAAAAAAACACTTTAAAAAATAAAGAGATACAGCATGCATTTCTGAATAAGAAAAGTCAATTTTAGAAAAGTGTTAGAATTATAGATCGATTTGAAAAGCACACCTGTCATAACACTGAAAATAAAGCTTTTTCAAAATTAAAACAAATGTGTCATAATAAATTTGAGAAAACTGAAAACATAGGAAGACACATGGTAACTGATTGGAAAAGATTAATAAATAGAAAAAATGAGAAATAAAGAATGAAATTGTCCCTACAAAATACCAAAATTTGTATAATTAAATCAATCAACAGATAGCTATTGAATACCCATATCCCAGACCCTGTTTAAGGCAAACTGTAATGGTTCAATGAACACAGTCCTCCCCTCAGAGAGCTGTCAGTCTAGCAACGGACCAGAGTGTGTTAACTGTGTTAGAACAGCCAGCCAAAGAGACCTGCAGAGAGGCACAGACTCACCCAAACCCGGCGACACCTGGGTTCACGATAACTCCTGAAAACCACCTCCTTCCTCCTTACCAAGCCTCCCTCCTAGCCTCCTGGGGATCTAAAGGCTTCCAGTTCCCAGCTGCTCATTCTCCAGATTAACAAACAAAACGACAGCAACAGTGACCAGAAGCCCTCAAGTCTATTTTAGACGATTGTGGATTTATCGTTTAGATTTCCTGATTACCTGCGCATTAGGCTTCCCTGGCGGCTCAGACAGTAAAGAATCTGCCTGCAAGGCAGGAGACCCAGGTTCGAACCCTGGGTGGGGAAGACACCCTGGAGAAAGGAATGGCTACCCACTCAGGTATTCCTGCCTGGAGAATCCCATGGACAAAGGAGCCTGATGGGCTAGAGTCCATGGGGTCTTAAAGGGTTGGACACAACTTTGCTGTTCAGTCCTCAGTCGTGCCGGGCTCTTTCTGACCCCGTGGACTGCAGCACGCCAGGCTTCCCTGTCCTTCACTATGTCTGAGGAACACTTTTACTTTCTTTCAGAACTCCATTCCCATCCCAGTTTACCAGGTGATTGAGAATTACCTATATGACCCAAAGATTTTCTCTTTCAATAATTAAAGATGCGTATTCAGTCTTCAATGTGGGTCTGGTAATTTAGGGGCTAACTTTATTCCAATCCAGTAAATACAAATGAAATTTAAATTAACTTTCCACCATTCTCTACCTGCTTTTTCCTGGTGAAATTCAGCATTTCAGGGAAAAAAACACACACACAACTTTTTGGGTGGCCTATTAATAATGGACCACGAGGTCTTTTCAGACTCCTAATGCTATCATTAGAAGTCCAATGTGCCATCATTTATAGTCAGTGATTTTTATGAGCTTCTCTGCAATTTAACTCTGTGGGTGTTTAAGATTTAAAATGGAAGTCATAAGGCATAGCTTCACCTGAAATTAAACCATTCTTATCACAATATATCACCCAAAACTAATTCTCTTCAAAAACAAGAAAAGCTAAAATATTGAGGATTATCAAATATCTCCCTTACAAACAATTTGATTCTTCTCAGTGACATAAAAGATTATAGGATGAGGGCTAGCTAAATATTAATGAGCAAGGTAGAATCAATTCTAGGAACTCAAGGGTAATATTCTTTATCATTTGTACTATCATGTAATTCCAAATTCAAAACCTCCACCTTCTACAATTAAATTCATGCTAAATACAAAAGTACATATTTTTGTTTTCAGGTTGATGAATTAAGATCTGCAACACAGGCTATATTATATGATGGCAAAGTTCTTTGCAAAATGTTGATTATATATTTATCGTATTTGTTGATACACTTCAATTATACATGCCATACCAGAGGTACAGAGAAAACTAGGAAAACCCATTTAATTTACTCACTGAGCACTAACTATAATTTCTCATATTTAAGAGGAATGACAAAGCAACATTTATAGAGTAATTAATGTGCTCCAGCTCGGTAGTACATGTTTACACAAACATCATGGGTTCTTTTCCTTAAAAAGTATGATCATGGGATTCACTCAAGCTGCTGCATGTAATTTGGCTCATTCTTTTGCATTATTTTAAATGCTGGGCTGGAGGAAGCATAAGCTGGAATCATGATTGCCGGGAGAAACATCAATAACCTCAGATATGCAGATGACACCACGCTTATGGCAGAAAGTGAAGAGGAACTAAAAAGTCTCTTGATGAAAGTAAAAGAGGAGAGTGAAAAAGTTGACTTAAAGTTCAACATTCAGAAAACAAAGATCATGGCATCTGGTCTCATCACTTCATGGCAAATAGATGAGGAAACAGTGGCTGACTTTATTTTTCTGGGCTCCAAAATCACTGCAGATGGTGACTGCAGCCATGAAATTAAAAGACACTTACTCCTTGGAAGGAAAGTTATGACCAATCTAGACAGCATATTAAAAAGCAGAAACATTACTTTGCCAACAAAGGTCCATATAGTCAAGGCTGTGGTTTTTCCAGTGGTCATGTATGGATGTGAGAGTTGGACTATAAAGAAAGCTGAGCACCAAAGAATTGATGCTTTTGAACTGTGGTGTTGGAGAAGACTCTTGAGAGTCCCTTGGACTGCAAGGAGATCCAACCAGTCCATTCTGAAGGAGACCAGCCCTGGGATTTCTTTGGAAGGAATGATGCTAAAGCTGAAACTCCAGTACTTTGGCCACCTCATGCAAAGAGTTGACTCATTGGAAAAGACTCTGATGCTGGGAGGGATTGGGGGCAGGAGGAGAAGGGGACGACCGAGGATGAGATGGCTGGATGGCATCATGGACTCGATGGATGTGAGTCTGAGTGAACTCTGGGAGTTGGTGATGGACAGGGAGGCCTGGCGTGCTGCGATTCATGGGGTCACAAAGAGTCGGACACGACTGAGTGACTGAACTGAACTGAGTTCCAAGCTGGCAGACAAGTCATCTTTCACTAGACCTTGAGCCTGAGTTCTTGTTGTTCAGTCGCTCAGTTGTGTCTGACTTATTGCGACCCCATGGACCGCAGCATGCCAGGCTTCCCTGTTCTTCACCATCTCCTGGAGTTTGCTCAGACTCATCTCCATTGAGTTGGTGACGCCATCCAACCATCTCATCCCCTTTGTCCCCTTCTTCTCCTGCCTTCAATCACTCAGCATCAGAGTCTTTTCCAATGAGTTGGCACTCTGTATCAGGTGGCCAAAGTATTGGAGTTTCAGCATTAGTCCTTCCAGTGAATATTCAGAGCTGATTTCCTTTAGGACTAACTGGTTTGCTATCCTTGCAGTCCAAGGGACTCTCAAGAGTCTTCTCCAACACCACACTTCAAAAGCATCAATTCTTCAGCACTGAGTTTTCTTTATTGTCCAACTCTCATATCCACACCTGACTACTGGAAAAACCATAGCTTTGACTACACGGACCTTTGACTATACTGAGCTTCAATATATGTTTATTATAACACAGCATCTAAATAACACACCACAGGCATCATGACAGTTACAAAGCCAACCAAAAAGGTCAAAAAGTGAAAGGCAGCCCAATTTATGGAAATCTCCGCCCCTACTTCCAAATAACTCAAGTACTCCTCTCATTCATTAGCCTATGAAATTACCTACTCTATAAAAACTGACAGCCCCATACGCTGGGGCCTCTCTCACTGTCCAAGATGACCCACACTCTGTCTACTGAGTACCTTTCCTCCCAAATAAACCTTCCACTTTACTATAGCTTGCTCTTGAATTCTTTCCAGGATGAAGCCAAGAGCCCCTCCTTGGTGGCTATCCCAGGGGCTCAGACGTGACCTGGGAAGTGAGCCTCCTCTCACAGCCCACTCCCTTTCCTGCAGCATTGTCATTAGCAGAGGATGGAGTGATGCTCTTAAAGTTGTAAGTAAAAGAACCTTCAACCTAGAACACTTAGACCAGCCACGTTACTAATCATGTTGCTGTTGTTCAGTTGCTCGGTCATGTCCAACTCTTTGCAACCCCATGGACTGCAGCATGCCAGACTTCCCTGTCCTTCACCATCTCCTGGAGCTTGCTCAAACACATGTCCATTGAGTCAGTGATACCATCCAACCACCTCATCCTCTGTTGTCCCCTTCTCCTACTGCCTTCAATCTTTCCCAGCAACAAGGTCTTTTCTAGTGAGTCAGCTCTTTGCATCAGGTGGCCAAAGGATTGGAGCTTCAGTTTCAGCATCCGTCCTTCCAATGAATATTCGGGACTGATTTCCTTTAAGATTGACTGGTTTGATATCCTCGCAGTCCAAGGGACTCTCAAGAGTCTTCTCCAACACCACAGTTCAAAACCATCAATTCTTTGACACTCAGCCCTCTTTGTGGTCCAGCTCTCACATCCATGTATGACTACCAGAATGAAAGCCTCAGTCACGGAAAGCTAAACTGATTACTTGGATCACAGCCTTGTCCAGCTCAATGAACTTTATTGAGCAGGGCCATCCAAGACAGACGGGTCATGGTGGAGAGTTCTGACAAAACATGGTCCCCTGGAGAAGGGAATGGCAAGCCACTTCAGTATTCTTGCCTGGAGAATCCCATGAACAGTATTAATCATTAGTGAATGCAAAATTAAAGATGTTCATACCTGAAAGGACTCAGAAAGTTTATCCCCCCACACACATACTCTTCCTCAGGTTTTGAGTTTTAATAAAATGAGAGAAGACTCTCCAAATGAGAAAGCTGTGAGCTAAGGTAAACAGTGGATCAACCACACAGAGCAACAGAAGGAAGCCTTAGGCTAGCGGCTGTGCACCTAGGAACCAGCCTGAAGCTGAGGGTGGAGGCCTGGGGCCGAAGATGTGATGTTTTTAATTATGATGGAGCTAAAAAAAAAAAAGCTTAAACACACAAGTTTATCCATCAGAAACACGTGACCGTACGTCCGCACCATGCCCCACTTTGTGTGGTTGACATGTCTTGAATGTACCTTGCATACTAAGCTCTACCTGCTTCATAAAAGGCCTTGTGGGTGACCCAGCTTCATCTCAGTGAGGTTCAGTTGATCAGGTAAAGAGAGACAAGCATTTCATGAACTTGCAGGTGTCATGGAAACCCAGCAGGACCCCGAGGGGCTCCTGGGCACAAAAGTCTTTCTGGGTCCCCCATTTCTTGACTACAGGAAATGGGCTTCATTCAGCCTCCAGGACCTTCCCTGAGTTCCAAAAGGCAGGTGCAAACAATCAGAGAAGGGAGGGGGTGCAGAGACAAGGCAGGAACAACCAAGAAACAGTGCAGCCTTAGGGCAGGGTCCCGGCTCCCCTCAAGGGACACACAGGACAGTATCTTTGAGCTGGTTTGCAGGTACCGAAGCCCCATAAGGTGGGAGAAGCTAACTGTGTGTGGCCCACAAGCACAGAGGCCCCAGGAGGAACCAGAAGGCTGATGATACAGACTCCCAGTGACCTCATTACCAACCAGCCAGGTCCACCAGCTGACCATGCTCTCCTCTTTGAACCAATACAAAAACTCCTCACTACCCTTTCGAGGTTGGGACATATAGTTTTGAGGGCACTACACACTTTTGCCATGGCCTGGCAGAGGCAGTTTCTGAGGCAGATCACAGGGGTGGGGGGACTCCTGTGCCCTCAAAGCACCTCCCACCTCCAGGACTTGGGGAGCAGCTCTGCCTTCTTCCCTGAGAGATGCCCAGGGCAACTGAGGAGCTCTCAAGGGGGCAAGTGAGTTGGCAAGACCTGACTCCCCCTCCCTGATGGAGGGGACTGTGCTGGGAATCACCTCATCCCCACAGGGTCACACACCCATCCCTCTCCACTGGTCAGCCTGCTGGCCAGCCCAAGAGCAGAACACCACAAGGGACTGATCACTCCATGCCCACGTCTGCCGCGGCTCTACCTGAACGACCTCCCTGAAGCCCTGGGAAATCTGGATCCAAGATTAATGAGGGATTCAAGCAGGCTACTGGGCTATTTCTCATCTCGGGCCAGAACTTCAGGACTCTAAAGTGATGGGGGAACCGGTCCAGAGCCTGCAGAAGGCTTGAGTTTGCACAGGCAAGATGAGAAATGGACCCAGAAGTAGCCATAATGCCTCATGATCCTGACTGGCACGGATAATTCATTCATCTGCACTAGAAACTCTCTCTTCCGAAACAGTTCAGAGAGGATGCCTAAGTAGGTGAATTGACCCAGGCCTTAGCAATGTCTCTCTCACAAATGTCTCAGGAAAGGATTGTAATAAATATGACAGGGAATTTATCATGGCCATCACGGCTCATTATCGTCTCTTGAATTCCTACTCCAGCCTCAGGAACTGTATTTAGCTCCTTTCCTCTGAATCCAAGATTATGAGGCAACTTCACGTGATGACCCATCCCATGGGGAAACATCTTTATGTCAGCCCAGCCCTCTGCATCAAACTCCAAATGGAAACCTAGAGGTCCAATGTGTAGAATGAATCAACCTAGGAATCCTTTTCTGTCCACGATGACAGAATAGAATTTCTGTCTTTCTCACCTGCAGGCTTGGGAGAGAACTGGTCCTCATTTTTTATGCCCAGACTCTCGGGGTTGGCCACTCTTACTGGCCCCTCGGCCACCACTTCTGGTTATCCTCATGTCTGTTGAAGCTTCACCCAAGTGTTGGGCGAAGGTCTATGGGAATCTAAGTGAGTGTGCAATAAATACTTGTTTAATGAATAAATACCTATAATGTGCTGCAAACTGTATTTCTTTTTTAAATTTTGTTTGTTTATTTATGACTGGCTGGGTCTTTGATGCTACACACGGGCTTTCTCTAGTTGCAGCAAGCAGGGGCTACTCTCTATTTTCCGGGCTCTGTCTCCTCATTACGGTGGCTTCTCTTGTTGCAGACCAAGGGCTGTAGGGTGTGCAGGCTTAAGCATCTGCAGCATACGGGCTCAGCAGCTGTGGCTCTTGGCCTCCAGAGCACAGGCCCAATAGCTGTTGCACACGGGCTGAGTCACCCCGCGGCATGTTGAATCCTCCCAGACCAGGGACTGGACCTGTGGCCCTGCATTGGCAGGTAGATTCTTACCCACTGGACTGCCAAGGAAGGCCACAAATGGTATTTTTTTAAACTAACTCCAACTAGACCTCATTCCTGATTTCATTGATTTCAAAAGGCTATTTGAAAATTAAAAGACACAGCTAAAGAATTTGGGGCACATAAGTTTTTTTTAAAGTTCTGTGGTGAAGCCTTTCTCAAACCCATTATTGTGTTCATATAAACTGTTAATTTCAAGAAGATCGACCGCCCCACACACTTATGTCCTCCTGGCGCCATTTCTTTGTTTGGAGGTGAGCTCATGGGTGTGCTTTCTGATATTTGCTTCGTTGTAAGGGTGGGTGTGATACTCTTTCCAGCTTTTTTAATTTTTTTAAAAAAATTTTATTGAATTATTGTTGATTTACAATGTATCAATTTCACATTTATTTCTTTTGGACATTCTTTTCCACTCTGGCTTATCTCAGGATATTGAATACAGTTCCCTGTGCTGTACAGTAGGATCTTGTGGTTTATCCATTTTTCCAGCTGTTAACATCCCTGAGCAGAAACTGGAAATTCACCTCACATTTTAATACCCATAAGCTGATGATTCTCAAGCTGAAACCTCCGGAAGTGACCGTTTTCCAAAGCAACAGGCGGTTATGGGGATTGGGCACACCACATGGACGGCTCTATCTGCCTCCCAATCACTCCTCTCTCATTTTTCTGTCGCAGTAAATGGCACCAGTACATACCTTAACCATGCTAGAATAGTGGGCAATTCTCACTGGAAACGCTGCTGTGTGAGGGTACCTGAAGTCCTGACAGAGACAAAGGAAAGATAAATATACGGGAACATCTGTATGGGACGCAAGAGATATACTTGTCATTATCCGTGGATAGAATGATCACATACGCAGGGTTAACCCAAATCTGCCATTAGAACTCAAGAGAGAGTGGTGAGACTGATGGATACAAGATCAATTTGTGAAAATAAAGGACCTTTCGACAAATGAATCAAAGCCGCAGCTTCTACAACAGCGGGACATTGCTACTGTACAATAAGGTTCTTCTAATGCAGAAGAACTTTATTCGATAGTCAAGTCAACTAATGCCCAAATTGCTACATGACAATTTCGATTAACTGGCTTCCTTTCCACCACTTACTAGCTAGAATGGTGTTAGCAGGGGATTCCCAGGTGGCGCTAGTGGTGAAGAATCCACCTGCCAATGCAGGAGGTATAGGAGACGCCAGTTAGATCGCTGAGTCAGGAAGACCCCCTGGAGGAGGAAATGGCAGCCCACGCCAGTATTCTTGCCTGGAAAATTTCATGTCCACGGGGTCGCAAAGAGTTGGACACAACGGAGCACACACGCAACGCAACCAGCATGGTGTAAGCACAAAGCAGGGAGATTTCGAGTCCAGGATCTGAAGCGCAGATCTGCACCTTCATGGACAAGTGACCACGGGCAGGTTAGTTAACAGCCCTGAGTCCCACAAGAGCACTTGGAGGCCCACCGTGAGGGCTGAGGGAAAGACATACAGTCCTGGCATAGAGTTCTCCATCTTCTCATCCACAGATAAACCATCTGCCTTTTCCTCCCTGGTCATTGCCTGTTCACAGGGAATACTTCCTCCTTTTTCAAATTGCTGCACTTTACCAAAGGAAGTTAAAAATTCCTGGGTCACCATAAATGTACATTATAGATGCCTAACTGCATTTCTGCTGCTGCCCACAGACTGCTTTATTGATCCTGGATTAACTTTCTAGTTTACTTCCCATAACACCACACCCAGACCCAAATAATTGTTTCTCTTCTGCAACTCTGATTCCATTACCAATTTTCTAACTTTGAATCTTCTACTTCAGAAATTGATATCCATTTAGACCAGGGGTCCCCAGCCTCTGGGATCTAATGCCTGATGATCTGAGGTGGAGCTGATGCAATAATGATAGAAGCAAAGTGCACAATAAATGTGATGAGCTTGAATCATCCCCACACCACCTCCTCCCCACACACACACTGCGGTCCGTGGAAAACTGTCTTCCAAGAAATTGGTTCCTGGAACCAAAAACGTCAGGGGCCACTCGTTTCAATGATAAAAAGAGCTCATGTTGCTTCAGTATCCGCTCACTCATGCACTCTTGGCCACCACCCGCTGCGACACATCAGTCCAGTGTCCTCTTTACAAGAAACACAACAAAAATGGGTATATGTGGAGCCATCAACACAACAGTGTTGCGAAGGGAACATGGGGTGATGTAAATTTAAAATCTGTATTGAAAAACCCAAGTGGAACTTTTTGGCCAGCCCAATAGTCTCTGGGAGATTTATCCAGAATAAGACTTCAAAGTCTCCCAGAATATCCAATCCATATGCACAGAGCTTTTCCCACTTTTGTGACATACACTTGACCCTTGAATGTTCTATTTTCAAAGTTGCCTTCAGAGCAGCAATTTACTCAATCTATCCCTTAAAAATGAGGCTTCCTTGGTGGCTCAGATGGTAAAGAATCTGCCTGCAAAGCAGGAGATCTTGGGTCAGGAAGATCCCCTGGAGAAGGAAATGGCAACCCACTCCAGTATTCTTGCCTGGAAAAATCCATGGACAGAGGAGCCTGGGGGGCTACAGTCCATGGGGTCGCAAAGAGCAGGACATGACTGAGCAACCAACTTTCACCTTCAGCCCTTAAAAGCCATCATTCAGCGGGGAGATGAGCAATGGTATTTTCTGCTCTCCTGGATAAAGGGAGACACTTGACTCAGTACGGCAAGAGGAGGTACCAAGCAGGAATCTCTAAACTTCACAAGCCTATTTACAACTCCTGCTCAACCCCTCCTCACTCCTCTTTTCCAGCTACTGAATGTCATGGTGACATTTCCTTGCTTGTTATAATATGCAATTTACAGACTGTGACTGGGTCATTTTGCCTTTTCCATCAGTCGTTTTCTTGACTCTCCTCAACTTACAGCCCTACAGCCCAGGAGAGTATGTGACAGGACAACTCAGAGCTCCATGAAGCACTCTGCAAATTATCAAGTGGATTCTGATGTGGCTAGAACTCAAATAGCTATTTTAAAATATATAGCAACTATTTAGAAAGATGAAGTGATTTTGATAATGTCTTGGTGAACTATAACTTAAAGAGAACACAATTTTATTGATGTAGAATCACCAAAACATGTGAGCAAGGAAACAAAGGTTTTCTTTGCCTGTATTTCTTGGCCCATTTCTTAAAAAAAAAGAGAGAAAAATTCATTGTTTTATAACGATAAAGTTTATAACTCTTCTGCTCTACTGATCTGATTGGATTTTGGAAGTGTTGCCTCTATTAGCTCTACTCAAAGTCAGAGATAAGAAACTCAGCACATATGAATTTAAATGATGTTGAAGTCATTTAAAGTTGATTTAAAGTCAACATCATTCAACAATAAAGATTTGCTAAATACATTTTCAAAAAGCCAGTGGATCCCTCAGTATTTGGATCCACTCTCCTATCACCAAAGTTCTTCAGCATCGTCACAAATATTTCCTGACCATGAACTAAGGAACTTCTAGCTCCTGTTCCACAAATAAAAATATATGCAAAAATACAGAGATGGTTCCCAAGTTTTTTAGTAATAAAGCTCAATTGTTGTTCTTTAGTTGCTAAGTCATGTCCGACTCTCTACAACCCTATGAACTGTAGCCCACCAGGCTCCTCTGTCCATGGGATTTCCCAGGCACGAATACTGGAGTGGGCTGTCATTTCCTCCTCCAGGGGATCTTCCCGACCCAGAGGTTTAACCCAAGTCTCCTCCACAGCAGGTGGATTCTACACTGCTGAGTCACATGGGAAGCCCAGCATAGTTGAGTAGATAAGTAGACAACTGGGGCTTCCCTGGTGGCACAGATGGTAAAGTGTCTGCCTGCAATGCGGGAGACCCAGGGTCGATCCCTGGGTTGGGAAGATCCCCTGGAGAAGGGCATGGCAACCACTCCAGTACTCTTGCCTGGAAAATTCCATGGATGGAGGAGTCTGGTTGGCTACAGTCCATGGGTTTGCAAAGAGTCGGACACGACTGAGCAACTTCACTTTTTCACACTTAAAATATTACTATTTTTGAGGCTGTTGGAGCCCATCTGAATAATAAACTCTAACAAAAGTGGTTAAACTCTGGAAATGCTGATCCCCTGGTGATGGCCACACAGCTGTTGAGAGCACAGTTGACAATAAGAAGCCCATTCTCTTCTTGCCTACTTCAATCCTCCTTTCCAAATGAATGGCACCAAATTTGCTAACCATGGACCGAAGATATGAGGCACCATTAAATGCAAACTATGACCAAGCCTTTTCCAAACAGAAAGGCTTCCAATGATTTGTCACAACCACATAACCAAAGGCATCCTGTAATATGGGATGTGTCAGTGTTACTCTGACACATCTGAAAGCAGTGGAGCCTTGCTACTCAGAGTGTGCTCTGGGAGAGAGAATACCAGAGCGAGAGGCAAAGAAGATGGCATCTGACAGCTGACCCGAGTGGACAGCTGACCCAAGATGCGGGACCAGTTATTCTTGTTTCTCAGTCGCTAAGTCCTGTCCAACTCTTTGTGATCCCATGAACTGCAGCACACCAGGCTTCCTTGTTTTTCACTATCTCCTGGAGTTTTCTCAAATCCATTCCCATTGAGTTGGTGATACTATCTAACCATCTCATCCCTTTCTCCTCCCGCCTTCAGTCTTTCCAGCATCAGGGTCTTTTCCAATGAGTAGGCTCTTTGTATCAGGTGGCCAAAGTATTGGAGCTTCAGCTTCAGCATCAGTCCTTCCAATGACTATTCAGGGTTGATTTCCCTTAGAATTCATTGGTTGATCTCCTTGCAGTCCAAGGGACTCGCAAGAGTTTTCTCCAACAACCACAGTTCAAAAGCATCAGTTCTTGGCATTCAGCTTTCTTTATGGTCCAACTCTCACATCCATACATGACTACTGGAAAAACCGTAGCTTTGACTAGACGGACCTTTGTTGGCAAAGTGATGTCTTTGCTTTTTAATATGCTGTCTATGTCGGTCATAGCTTCCTTCCAAGGAGCAAACATCTTTTAATTTCTGGGTGCTGGACCAGGCCTATATACAAAACAAGTGTGCGCTGAGCATGAGTAGCAATAGTTTCCTTGGAAGGCTTTCTAAGAAATGTAGATCTTGGGGCCCATACTAGAACTACTCGGTCAGAACATGCGTTTTCAAAAAACATTGATTTATTTATTTGACTGCAACAGGTCTTAGCTGTGGCACACAGGAGCGCTGATCATCACTGAGGCATGCAGGACCTAGCTCCGTGACCAGGGATTGAACCTGGGCCCCCTGCAATGGGAGCCTGGAGTCTTAGCCCCTGGACCACCAGGGGATTCCCAGAATATGTGTTCTTACAAGAACTCCTAATTGAGGAGCGTGCACAGGAAGGACTGAGAAGCACCACAGCAGAGGGATGTTAGCAGGAAGGGTGAGTAAGCTAGCCAAGAATTGCTACCTTCCTTGGATACACATGAGTGCACAGGCAACCTCCGGAGTAAAGAAAACGGAAGCTTTCCACTTCGGCGAGAATATGCCTGTGCTCACCCTTAGATAAGGGCTTCCCTGGTGGCTCAGACGGTAAAGTGTCTGCCTGGAATGCAGGAGACCGGGGTTTGATCCCAGGGTCGGGAAGATCCCCTGGAGAAGGCAATGGCAATCCACTCCAGGACTCTTGCCTGGAAAATCCCATGGACAGAGGAGCCTGATAGGCTACAGTTCATAGGGTCGCAAAGAGTCGGACACGACTGAGCGCCATCCTTAACACCCTTAGATAAAGCACAGGCTCAAGCAAGTGCTATGTCCCCCACTGCCCGGCAGAAACCCCATGAATCCTTTTCAAGTCACATAAGGAAGCTCTTTCCTCGCAATCAATGCACACCCTGAGCTTAGAGAGCACTCTCCATGGATGCACATTACCCACTGACCAGTAGTCTTACCAGCCCAAGGAGAAACAGAACCAAGCTTAACAGGATCTCCAGTCTCAACTGAGGCACTGGAAGTTCAGAACGGTAATGATCACCAGGCATGTACAGCCTAACAGGTCTGTTAGATGAGTATCAAGAAAATGAGACAAGCGGCTTGAACTCCAGTGGCACACAACAGCCATCACCCACCTGAGAGGACACTTCCAATCCGGAGCCCTGGTGGGATCCTCTGACACCTCCATCTTTCTGGTGAAGGAGGATGTACAACCAGACAAGGAAAAGGAAAGCTGCAGATCACCTCTGAGCACAGGGCACCCCTCGGAGAGCTTGGAACGGAGCCCTCGGAAGTATAAGCAGTGGTACCCAGATCCCACCAGGACAAACTTAGAATCAGGAAGCAGAAACCAGAGTGCCTCTCAGACAGCTGATGGGAAGAGAGGGAGCAAGCTGAGCCGGTAGCAGAGATGGGACATGCGGCGCTTCTCATGGAGAAACGGATCACGCAGGAAGCAGAAGCCGGGGCCCACTCATCCAGGGCCCCCACCCGACAGAGCAAAGCACCCAGCTTAGCGACCCCAGGAAGCAAGAGGGTGGAGACAGTGTCACGGCCGGGAAGACGCTACAGTCACCTGTCAGTCTCCTGTGTGAGCGCATCCCATGAAAACACCCTGAAAGGTCTCCGAGAAAAAAAAAAAAAAAGGTCAGTTTTGTGCACATGCCGCATCCAGAGCAACCTGGGCAAGATTCACTCTGCCTTTCCCCTCATTCCTTCTCTGCCTGAACTCAACCACGGCGAAACGACAAATGGGGGCTGGTGGGTGCAGGAGAAGAGGAAGAAACGCACCAGGAAGGAAGCAAGGAGAGGCCCCCACGCCCTCCCCGCCACAGGCTTGCAGACCTGAAGCAGGTCAAGCTGGGAGGGAGTTGGAGCCTGTCTCTGCATGAATTCCGGACTTAACCTTCCTATAGCAGACCGGCCTGGGCATTTTAAGGGCTTCCTGGTGGCTCAGACAAAAGGAATCTGCCTGCCCATGCAGAAGACATGGGTTCGATCCCTGGGTCGGGAAGATCCCCTGGAGAAGGGAATGGCACCCCACTCCAGGACTCTTGCCTGGAGAATCCCATGGACAGAGGAGCCTGGTGGGCTACAGTCCACGGGGTCACAATGAGTCAGACTGAGGGACTAACACACACTCACACTCATCTGTAATACAAAAGGACACAGAAAAAGCTCAATAGCATCACAAATCTGGGTACCAACCAGTCAAAACCTGTTTCAAAGACACATGGAAAAAACCAAGAAGTTTGTCTCCTGATGATTCCAAGAGTCATCAGACGCAGTCAACAGAACACTGAGCATTCACTGAAGAAAGAGATCAGGTCTCACGTTGACTGAACCCCACCCCACCACCCCACTCCATGCTTTACACATTCCACACCATTTCTCTTACAGTGCATTGGATTGAGAAAAATACAGAAACCCCTGAAAGTAGCTCAAATTAAAAAACAAAATGAAAACAATAACAAATATATTGTGGAGGTAATCTAGATTTTCT
>SJYT01071962.1:356903-401685 GCA_006410635.1 Cephalophus harveyi
GAGGGGAGCGGGCCGGGCTGAGGGTTCCACTGAGTGGAACTAGAAGTCACATCCTCTTGATATCTTCCCTCAACAATTATATCAATGCCCAGCATAAAGCAATCAAGATTAGAGCTTTAGATACAGTAGTGTATGTAGTTCATGTCAATAAAATGTTTTCAATATAAAATTTATTTTCCTTTAAATATGCATGACATTGGAAATGTAATACTCCAGAGGGAAGGTCAGAAAACAGAATGTGAGGCTGCCCTGCAGGCTTGAAGATGCTCACCCAGCATCGAGCAGTCATATCTAGGTACCACTGCTCTTATGTTTCAAACAGCAGTGACGAAAAGGATCAGTAATAAATGCTGTAAGAAGGTAAAACAAGGGGAAAATTTTAAAACAACAAATTGCAGAATAATTTTGGAATACATTTGAGCGACTGCATGTTAAAGTTTAAGTTGTCCATTCTGCAACACTAAGACTTATCAGTAACCTCCCCTTATACCACAGAAGACTTTAGTATCCTTTAGACAATGAAAAAGAAATTCAAACATGTGTAAATAATAAAGCTGCAGCTCTTCCTTCCATAAAGGTTATACTGGAGTTTGATAAGTCCCTTGTACAATGGTACAGGCATCTCCAATCTCTGGGATCTAATGCCTGAAGATTTGATGTGGTGCTGATGTGATAATAATAGAGATACAGTGCGCAATAAATGCAATGCCCTAGAATCAGGCTGAAACCATCACCCACCCCCACACATGGAAAAACTGTCTTCCAAGAAACCAGTCCCTGCTGCCAGAAAGGCTGCTGCAATAGTATATAAGTTTTCAAAACCAACATTTTACATGTTCACATCATTTAGTAATACTACTGCAACATATATTCATTAAAGCACTCAAAAAAAAAAAATCCACCATACATTATGAGTATTGAGTAAAAATCACTCTGTCTCCTGGTTTTGAGCTGATCACAGTTACCAGTATGGTAGAGTTCCCTACTGTCTTTTCTCTTTATGTGTATTTCTAGGTAATTTGTATCATAGAGTGTATACCATTTGTATCTTAAAAAAATAAAAAAGCAAAAGAGTCTGGCACTTACTGACTTTCTAAAAAGTATCCAAATAGAGCTGCTGGAAGTCACCAAGCCCCGCCCCATGGATGCAGAGCCCCGCCCCCGTGGATGCAGACCCCGCCCCTGTGGATGCAGAGCCCTGCCCCTGCAGAACCACCCCAAGTAGGCTGCTCAATGGGTCTGTGGGCTGCACCCAAATGTCAGGCCTCCCACAAATATTTAGAACAACCCTAGCTGTTGACTGGTGCTTGATGGGTGCTTGATGGATACGTTTATGGTGCCCAGCACCAGACCAGCGTGGGGTGGGTGAGACAGTGCCGTCCCATGGGGACATCTTCCTTGCCCCTCCTGACTGGTACTCCTAGAGCTCCCTCCTCAGGACCACTGGCTCCTGCCCAGACCAGGGATGGCAGTCGGACTGGCACCCTCTGTGATCCCTAGCAGCTATTAGCACATGTCGATGACCAACCCCGCCCCAGTCAGGAGCAAGGAAGATACAAAAAGGACCTTTCTTTTCCCAGTTCTGGGGGCGGGGGGGGGTCAGCATTTGAGAAGGAACCTGGAGGTAAATAACACATCTCAGTCTGGCTAAGCTCAACTGCTGAGTAGCCACCCCTTAAAAGAGGAAGACAGGAGCAAACCGCCAAGCAGAAAGGACAGCGACAGTAATCAGTAAATGGATAACACGCAAGAGAGTCCAACAGAAGAACCTTCCTGAGAGCTTGGGCGCTTCCTCCCAAGAGATCGGCGAGATGAACCCTCCCAACAGCACAGAAAACAGAAACAAACTTACCGCAAGCCTACAACTAAATAAACTGATGTTAATGTTTGATGTTTCATTATAACTATTGTGTCTCATGCAGTCTGTCCAGTACTTTCCAGTGTAGACTGTCAACCCCTGCTCTGTACATGCCCCTCATTCTCTCCAGAACATTCACCAATACTCCATCCCAGCCCCGTCTTTCACTGCTGCAACCTTCAAGACAAGCCACCAACGATTATACAATCTAAAAACGGCAGAGGCACTACAGTTTAACTGGATTCTTCTTGGAGGAAAAGGACTGGAATTCTTTTTTTCCCCCAGCAGATGGATAATCATAATGTCATGTTAGGCAGTGGGGACCATCAAAGACTCTAAGGCATGAAAACTGGTCATGACTAGAGCTGTGTTCTAGACAGTGAAGATCTCTAAACTCATTTGGGTTCATGGAACTTAGCTGGAGTTTGCCACTGTACAAATGACTGATGGTAACTGTTTGTTGAATTAATATGGATGAAGCATTTGTTGGACGCCTGCGAGAGGCACAGGGAGATGCCTAACTTATGACTAAAGGTTTTCTAGTACCTTCTAAATTGTTGCTGTGTGTTTCAACACTTCCCACAAAGTTTTATTGGTGTCAACACTCTGCAGTTGCCAAGAAGCCACTTTACCATTGGAACCGAAGGCTTTTTTTTTTTTTAAAGAAATTACTGAATGATTTTCTGAATGTCTCTACTACATAGTCACTGATGAGTGAAACTTTCTTATTTTTATAAAAAGACCTATAATACCAGCTATCCCATATTAAAAAGGCATTTCCTAAGGATATTAAATAAATTGCAAAGTGTAACTACCTGAATCATAGTTAATGAGGACAGAGATCAAGATATGACTTGCTGATTCATATGTTTCACCCAGGCCCAAATGGAGTAGAAAATCCTAAGCCCTTATCTTATGTAACTCAACAGACCAGGAGTCCCCTTATCCACCAGATGAATCTAATATCATTACTCCCTCCAACCTCACACAGGGCCAGACCACAACAAACAGATGTTAGTGGGAATCATCTCTTAATAACACGCTCATAAACACACACGCTGCTCTCTGCGTAGAACAACGTAGAACCAAAAACAGGTGGAGCAAACACAAGACAAAAGCTCAGCGCACAGATTCCGCGTACACATCAAATCTAAGATCTAAAGTCCTTGCCTTCTTTCCATAAAAAAAAAAAAAAATTTAGCAATACTCCAAAATATTTTTAAAGCACATTTGATACATAGACGCCGGCACAGCTTCCCTGTGGAGCCCGGGTAAGGAATTTCCCTGCAAACCAACCCAACCCGAGGCGAAGACAGACATGCAAGGCAGCCAAGAGGGCCACCGACCATGGCCAGGGGAGGCTGCGCGGTACACCTGACCGCCGTCGAACCCAGACCTCCGCGGGGATCCGCTCCTCTGCGCGCAGAAAGGGAGGCTTCGCGGGGCATGTCCGTCCGGCTCTGGGTTACTCGAGAGGTTCTGGAGGCTCCTCGGGTCCGGGCCCGCCCTCTTTTCTCCGAACATCAGTCATTTCCTGGAAATCATCCCAGGCACGCAGCGGCAGCGGCCCATTCAAGTTAATTAAGCACGTGTCTCTGACACCAACCAGAGCGTGCGCCCGGCCAAGCCCTGAAGGGGAAGCTCGGGCCCAGAGGGTCACGGGCCCTGCCTCCCCGCCCCTCGCCGACCTCTCCGGCTCCCCGAAAACCCGGTAATCCCGGAAACGGCGGCTTCTACCAGCGAGCTGGCTGGCTGAGCCCCGGGCAGCCCGGAGCAGGGGAACCTACAGAGCTTGGCGTCGGCCCGGGGTCGACTGAACACCGTCTCCCAACACCCCGCTCCGCGTCCACCGACTGGCTCAAGAACCCCCTCCCCGACGGAGGAGGGGTAGGCGGCTCGGAATCCGCAAACCGGCGCGCGTCCACTCGCCCGCCAACTGCAGCCGCCACCTGCTCGCCAGGTCCCGCGCCAGCCCCGCCGTCGTGGGTCCCTTACCTTGTGGCTTTTCCCCCCCGGGGGACACCTGACGTTGTTGGAGGCTCCCGCTGTCTGATTCATGTCCGGAGGAACTTGGGAACCGGTGCTCTAGAACCTCTCCAAGTTCCTCGGCGCCTGGAGGGTGGCGAGGGGCGCGTCTCCCGGAGGCGAGGTGGGTCCTGGCAGGCCAGCCGCGTCCGAGCCGCGTCCCCCACGCGGCAGGTTTCCGAGGGACCCCTCGCCCAGGGAGGGTGAACACTGCAAGCCCCGGAGCCGAAGAAGTAGAAGCAGCTGCTGGGATCCCAGAGGGAGCCGGGCCGGCGCCGGCGGCTCCGAGGGCGCTGTGCCCGGGGCTGCCTTCTCCGGGAAGCAGTCCAGGACTGTCCGGACCTGAGCGCCAGCAGATCCTGAAGGAGCTCCGGGGAGAGGCGAGGAGGTATGTGTGTGGGGAGCGGGGGCAGGCAGGACCGGCCCTGGCCGGAGAGAGGGGCCGCCGAGAGCCGCCGAAGCTCTAAAACCTCGCGCCCCCACGCGCCCCGGGAGCTGAGCCGCCACTGCGAGGCGCGTGGCGCACGGGTCCGCGCGCGGCTCCTGCGCCGACCTTAGCACACACCTCCCCGCCCTCCTCCGCCGGGGCTGGAGCCGCAATCCGTGCGCACCCGCACACGCCCGGCCGGCGCGGGGGCGACTGAGACTGGCCCCTCGCAGGGCGGGCGCCCGCTCTCGCCTGCCGCTTCTGCCCCGGGTGCAGTCGCCAAAGCTTCCCGGGGTGGTCGGGAGGTGGCACGCGAGGCTCTGCCAGGCGCCTCTGCCCAGGGATGGCGAGGAAGCGGAGGGGGAGCTGGGACGGGACCGGGCTCCCTGGCAGAGTCCGCCCCAGCCACAGCTCCGGACACGCGCTGCGCGGGGCGGGGGTCTGCGGTGACCCGCGCGGGCTTGCGGGGAGGGCGGCAGAGTGCACCCACTTCTCAATGCAGTGCAAGTATTTGCAGCTCCCCAAGGTTTTCTTTGTATTTTCCTCTCTCCTCTTCTTTTTTTTTGACTCCCGGGAAGTCGCGATCTAATTAGGCAGCATTCGAGTAGAGATGCAAAATTCACCCTTGAGAAATAAAAAAAATAGATATATATCAGGAAAGAGCGACTGCTCTATGAAGACTGCATTGCAACATTTTAGAATCCCAAGTCTGAACGGTGGACCATTAGGATACAGCCATATTATTTAGCCAAATGTAAAGTTTCGTCTAGGTATATCCAGGCGGGGGTGGAATATTCTAGTGGAAAATCCAGCCACATAATTCGTTTCCCGAATCTCCCAACCTCACAGCCTTAGTGTTCTCCAGAAAGTGAAGGAAGGAATTGGTTTCACCTGTGGGAAGCAGCCTGTATAGGGAGTTGCTTCCAGAAGCCCATCTCCACATGGTACCCTTGACTAGAAAGATTTCTGTCTCAGGCGCTGGGTGGTGTTCACTGTGTGCCTGCTATGTAACTTCAGTCCTGTCGGACTGTTTGTGACCCGATGGACTCCACTTCACCAGGTTCCTCTGTCCATGGGATTCTCCAGGCAAGAATACTGGAGAGGGTTGCCATTCCCTTCTCCAGGGGATCTTCTTGACCCAGGGATGGAACCCAGGTCTCCAGCGTGGCAAGCGGGCTCTTTCCTGTCTGAGCCCCCAGGGAAGCCTGATGATGTCCACTGTCATTTCTTTAACAGCCCCAAGTCCAAGCAGGAATCAGCTCCATTTTGTAAAGTAAGTCATCACTTACCGATGGGTGATAAGCTATCACTCATCAGAGTACTGTCGCTTTTGCCCCTTGACAAAGTTCAAAAAGTGACTTGTGGCGTCATTTCTGTTCTGCAAATGTGAAGGTGCGTTTGGGGCGTCTGAGTACCTCAGTAGATGCGGTTTGGTTATATAGGGCGATGTCGATCTAGACTCTTGGCATTGCTTTCCCTGGTGCGTGTCTTTGGACAAATTATTTCTCCCAATGATTTCACAGCTCTGAGGTAGGTGGTGGTGTGCTATTTTCCAAGTAAAGAAACTGGTTCCAAAATAGCAATGTGTAGAAAGAGCTTCGTGTTGTTTTTCAGTCGCTCAGTGTGTCCGACTCTTCGACCCCCTGGACTGCAGCACTCCAGGCTCCTCCGTCCTCCTCTATCTCCCAGAGCTTGCTCAAACTCATGTCCACTGAGTCGGTGATGCCATCCAACCATCTCACCCTCTGTCGTCCCCTTCTCCTCCCACCTTCAATCTTTCCCAGCATCAGGGTCTTTTCCAGTGAGTCGGCTCTTCCCATCAGGTGGCCAAAGTATTGCAGCTTCAGCTTCGGAAGAGGCTTAGCAAGGCAGTAGACGGTCATCAGGGGGCAGGCGTCCTTGTCACCACTGCCTGGAGGGACTGCGAGCACGTCACACAACTTATAGACACTGATGCTCTTTTCTGGAGGCTGAGGCCACGTGGAGTTTCCTGCCCCACACTGCTTCTCTCAGCCTCCAGACACTCACCCAGGTTTGCTCTGAGTGTCCCCTGGGCTTGGCCTCCAGGGCTGCTTCTCTGGGGAGGCGGGTCTCAGCCCACCTCCCTGGACTCCCTCACCTCTGCAGAGTCCCGGGAAGCCCTGTGCCCTGGCACTGCCATTGTCCTCTGGGTCCAAGCAGCATCGTCGCTTCTCAGTGTATTCAGGTTTCTCTTGATGTGAAGATGGGCGCAGTGACTGCTAAGCTCTCTCCATGTTGGGGCTAAAGCCAGAAGTCTGAGTATATCCTTTTAGTCTCAGGGGTCTCCTGTTTTCTTTTGGTTTACTAATTCTTGCTTCAGTTTATCTCTCCTTCTCGCATATTATCCTCTGAGCAGCAAGAAAAACCCAGGTGGTAACTTTTGCAGTGCTCAGAAATCCCTTTGGTTAAATAACCAAGTTTATTAGGTGACATTAGAAAACCTCTTCTGTTTTTCGCGTAACTTCAGATTATGATCTGCCCTTTCCACTGGAAGCATAGACAGGATGCTTCCAATGGGATCGTTGGGAGGCATTTCCGAAGTAGTCTTCTTTAACCCACATCACTTAAAAAAAAATTTTTTTTTTATTGACGTATAGTTAGCTGATTTACTGTGTTCTGTTAAGGTAGACTGTGCAATAAAGTTGTATCCTTTTTGTATTCTTCTCCATTAGGGTTTATCACAGGCTAGTGGATACAGCTCCCTGTCTTGTTCAGCAGGACCTTGTTGTCTGTCTGCTCTCTCTATATTAGTTTGCATCTGCTGATCTCAAACTCCCAATCCTTCCCTTTCCCACCCCTCTCCCCCTCTGTTCTCTATGTCTGGGAGTCTATTTCTGTTTCATCGGTAGGGCCCTATCTGTCATGTTTTAGACCCCATGTATGAGTGCACATCATTATTTTTTAATGATTAATATGAAGGCTAGAAAATTCACTGCAGTGTGACCAGCCATACTAATGAATCATACTTGTTGGATAGTAAAATTTGGAGCTTACAGATCTGGCTGTATTCATCATTTTTCAGTCCTGAATAAGCAATATGACACAGCAGATCATACTATGTCAGACTTGAAGATCCCTGGAGAAGGGATAGCCTACCCACTCCAGTATTCTTGGGCTTCCCTTGTGGCTCAGCTGGTAAAGAATCCGCCTGCAATGTGGGAGACCTGGGTTCAATCCCTGGGTTGGGAAGATCCCCTGGAGAAGGGAAAGGCTACTCACTCCAGTGTTCTGGCCTGGAGAATTCCATGGACAGAGGAGCCTGGTGGGCTACAGACCATGGAGTCGCAAAAGAGTAGGACCCGACTGAGCAACTGAACACAAGCTAAGACATATTCGGAAGTACCACCTAATAGCCCTAGCCTTCGTTTAGCTTTTATCATCTTATAAAACCACAGGATAGTTAGAGCTAGAAGAATTCTCAGAGGGGATGTAGCTCAGCACACCCACGCTTCATAGCAGGGAGAAAAATCGGTTCACCTCCCAGGCAAGGCAGAGAGGCAGGAGTGGAAGATGACTTCAGATAGTGATTGCGAACTTAAGTGTTACAGACTGATGCTCGGTGTTGTGAAAGGAACCACTGCGCCTGAACAATGCAAAATAAGTTGAATTGGCAGCTCTCTCCCACCAGCGCAGATCCTGGCAGAGCAAGCTGGAAATCCTGGGGCACAGAGCTAGGGATTTGTAGATCCCATGCCATGTGAGCAACGTCTGGAGTCTGGATAAAGAGAGCAGTTTACTCATCTGTGCACAGCTGTACTCGAGGTGTATGTAGAAGCTGGCATGAACAGCACTGAGGAATTGCTATGTGCTTCTTAGCCACCATATGCCACCTGTTCATCTATTACCCAATAAGCTTATGTGAATGGTTTTGACGTTTGCAGAGGTTGCATCATATTAGGAAAACCATGATCTCTTCCATTTCTTTGCCCCCAATAAACCACATGGTTAGTCACACTCAGTGGTGACTGACTCTTTACAACCCCATGGACTGTAGCACAGCAGATTCCTCTGTCCATAGAATTCTTCCGGCAAGAAATCTAGAGTGGATTGCTATTCCCTTCTCCAGGGGATCTTCCCAACCCAGGGATTGAACCCAGGTCTCCTGCGTTGCAGGCAGATTCTTTACTATCTGAGCCACCTGGGAAGCCCAAGAATACTGGGGTGGGTAGCCTATCCCTTCTCCAGGGGAACTTCCCAACCCAGGAATCGAACCGGGGTCTCCTGCATTGCAGGCGGATTCTTTACTGTCTAAGCCACTAGGGAAGCCCCAATAAACCATGCAACTGTGACTGAGTGAATCCTTTCCCACAGCTTTTTTCCTTGAAGAATGAAATCCCAAGTCATTGTTCATTGGTATCAGTCTGATTATTCGGCGCTCCTGAAAATGTACAGGTGCCTTTTGAACTGATTGTGTAAAGCCACTCAAGGTACCAAATTATTATTTCTGAAACTTTACAAAATGCTTGTATCATCGAGTCCCTTCTCTGGGTCTTATTATTTCAATTAGATATTGTATTCATGCCAGGTGAACTCAGCAGAGTGCCAGAGCATATTGGCACCTTGATTTTCTTTACAAAGGGCTTTTCATCGTCTACTGTCCTTCTGTGCCCCCTAACTGGGTTTGCCAACTTTCATTTTTTTGGCCCCTGAATGAGTGGGATCTTAGTTCCCTGACCAGGGATCAAACCCACAGCCCCTGCACTGGGAGCACAGTCTTAACCACTGGACTGCCAGGGAAGGCCGTCATGTTCTTCCTGGCAGCCCCCACACCTTCCTTTCCCAAGTCTGCCTCTCGGGTGGCTGCGTCCCACATCTGGACCAGCTTCGCTCATCCCTTCCGGCCTTCACCCTGCCTCCTCTTCTTGAAAACCCTGACGTGTGCTCTGTTTCTGCACACGTGGAGCAGCCCCCCTAACATATTGACTCCAGTACATTAATTCCCCAGGAATTTTTTGTGACATTGTGGTATAATGGTGCATGTGTATATAAAATATAGACATATATAGAGATATGTAGATGTATGTGTATGATTTACTATAATCTTAAAATTCAAGAATCTGCATCTCTTAAAGTCATGGTCACTATCCCCACCAGAGAAGCTGAAATATTTCAGTGCAGAGACGTAGAAACTGCTGTCCATGATACATACTTTTTTAGGGAAATAAATGAATTGTTCCATTTTGGAAAAAAAAAAATGCCATTGAGACCCTCTCTTTTGATATTGGTGGATCTGGCTGGACTTCTAGCTCGGTTAGTGATTTTTTAATTATAGTCAAAGGCCTCATTAGATGGAATGTTACTAATTTGGCAGAAATCTGAGCTGTTTTACTTTTATGTCTTCTGTGATGAAGAGGTTGACTAAGCAAATCAATAGTGCAAGTGAAACCGAACTCCTTAAGAGACATAACGAATATTTCAGCCCGTGTAGCACACAGTCACCTTTCTTATCCTGGTGAAATACACATGCCATGAAATTTACCATCTTAAACATTTAAGAATACAATTCAGCCTATATGCATTAATATACAATATTTGTTTTCCTCCTGATTTACTTCACTGTGTATGACAGACTCTAGGACCATCCACACCCCTGCCAATGACCTTATTTCATTCCTTTTGGTAGCTGAGTGATATTCCGTTTTGTGTATGTGCCACCTTCTCTTTATCCATTCATCCATCACCGACATTCAGGTTGTTTCCATGTCCTGGCAGGAAGCTCAGCTCAGCGCTCTGTAATGACCTGCAGCGGTGGGGTGGGGTGGGATGGCGTGGGAGGGAGGCTTAAGAGGGAGGGGGTATATGTAAGCATATAGCTGATTCACTCATTGTACAGCAGAAATTAACACAGTATTGTAAAGCAAGTATATTCAATTAAAAAAAATGAAACTGGAAAAGAAATATACAATTCAGTAGCCTTAAGTGCATTTATTGATGTTTTTGAACTGTGGTGCTGTAGAAGACTCTTGAGAGTTCCTTGGACTGCAAGAAGATCCAACCAGTCTATCCTAAAGAAAATCAGTCCTGAATATTCATTGGAAGGACTGATGCTAAAGCTGAAACTCCAATCCTTTGGCCACCTGATGCGAAGAGCTGACTCATTTGAAAAGACCCTGATGCTGGGGAAGATTGAAGATGGGAGGAGAAGGGGACGACAGAGGATGAGATGGTTGGATGGCATCACTGACTCAATGGACATGTATTTGAGCAAGCTCCGGGAGTTGGTGATGGACAGGGAAGCCTGGCGTGCTGCAGTCCATGGATCGTGAAGAGTCAGACACGCCTGAGCGACTGAACGAAGTGACTTGCCTTCACAATGATGTGCAAACATGGCTGCCATCTAGTTCCAGAGCTTTCCCATCACGCCTCATGGAAACTCTGTCCTGGTTGTAAAGACCCTTTCTTGGAAACCCAAGAGTATTCACTGCAACATTATTTCTGATGGCGTGGAGCTGTGGTCTTTACTAAGGAGAGTAAATCAGGAAAACGTGTGGCCTCACTGGGTAAACCAACGCTTTGCTTGATTGTCAGACAAATTCCTTCTCCTGCAGAGACTGTAGATGTCACTTGCCCACATTCCTTCTTAATGGCTGGTGTGGATGAGAACCCAGAGTTCTGCTATGCTTACAGATTATTGCCAAGAGAGTAGTTTAGCCCAGCCAAGGGTTTTGTTTTGATTTCCGCAAAGTCTCCTGTGGGCAGCACGATGACTCAGAGACTCAGCTGTTCTCACTGTGCTGCTCTGCTTCCCCGCGTTGGGCTCGCAGGCCCCGCAGCTGGAACCAGAGGGCTGCGCGCAGGCGCCTGCTTCCTTGGAGAGGGGCGTTCCATCTCTGCTCAGAGTCCACAGGCCAGAGTTAGGCCTGCGGTCCCAACTGCCTGCACACCTGCACTGGAGTTGGGAATTGTATTCTTTTGCGTGCTCAGAAAGGAAACGAAGCAGACAGTGGGGGTGGGGGTGAGCAAAGGCTCCCACAACAGGAATCTTGAATCCAGGTTCTTCCACCATGATAAGGCCCCGTTTGGGTCACCTGTCATCACGTATGTTCACTGTCCTATGCGTGGTGCAGGCTTTCGGAGCCATCCATGCAGGAATCTGGGGGGCGGGGCTGCTGTGGGTACTGGGCAGGTCAAGACCGCAGGCAGGAGGAACCTGTGCCCTTTGTCTTGAACACTCAGGAGGATTTCAAGAGATAAGAAAAACAATTCAGGTGATTCCCAGGTGGCTCAGACAGTAAAGAACCTGCCTGCAATGCAGGAGACACAAGTTTCATCCCTCGGTCCAGAAAATCCCCTGGAGAAGGGAATGGCAACCCATTCCAGTATTCTTGCCTGGGAAATCCCATGGACAGAGGAGCCTGGTGGGCTACAATCCATGGGGTCACAAAGAGTCGAACTCGACTGAGTGGCTAACACTTTGAGTCCTCCGTTTCTTTCACTTCAAGTTATTCCAAGCCATGGGCATCACTGAAGGGAAGGTGGGAGGGGAGGAATTCTCACAACCTGGCTTGGTAAACCGGGCAGGTCTGTCTAATCCTTGCAAAATGGTTCTGTAGCAAAAAAGCTGATTGGATCTTTGAATGCTTGACTACAGAGCTTGGACTAGATCTCACAGTTGATAGGTTTGCTAGCCACTCATTCTGAGCAGGAAGGAGGAATGTTCTATTTGAATTCTCTGGAACCAATTTCACCCTCCATTTGTACTTGCAGATTCAGCTTCAATCTTATCTTCTTATGTCTTAAAGTTCAACAGCAAGCACTCAGGAGGTAGTGGCTGTGCATTTGTGCCTGGGGTTTTCTAAGACTAACCACCCGGTGAATTTCCTCAACACACTGTTCAGGGATGTTCTTATCTGTGGAGGACCCGGGAAAACCAGAGACACAGTCACGGCCTCAGTGAGCCATGGTGGAGCCACGGACGCTAGAATTATTAATGGGATGGGGCTTGGCAATGCTTGTCATCTTGAGGTGCCCAGGATGTTCTCTGTGTGGCTTGGAGGACTTGTAGCCCTTACTTTGGTGTGTACAGTTACACTGTCCACGACAATATGTTTTTTTTTAAAAAAAGTTGAGTATTCACTGAATACAATATTTTTGAAATAACTTCATCTTTCAAAATAAAATGCATGTTCTTTTTTAATTTTTTGAAGTATTGTTGACTTACAGTGTTGTGTTAATTTCTGCTGTACAGCAGAGTGACTCAGCAATACACATATACATTATTTTTCATATCCTTTTCCACGATGCTTTATGTGTTCAGTGTGTGTGTGTGCTCAGCCATGTCCCACTCTTTGCAAATCCATGGACTGCAGCCTGCCAGGCTCCTCTTGTCCATGGAATTTTTCAGGCAAGTACACTGGAGTGAGTTGCCATTTCCTATGCCAGTGGATCTTCCAGGGAAGATCCTTCGAACCCAGGGATTGAACCTGAGTCTCTTACATCTCCTGTGTTGGCAAGCAGATTCTTTACCACTAGGCATCACCTGGGAAGCCCCATTATTAAAAATTATTTTTTAAAAATTGGCCGAAGTATAGTTGATTCACAATGTTGTGTTATTTTCTGCTGTACAGCAAATGACTGTTATACACATAAACATGCTTTTTCATGATGTTTTATCACAGGATACTGAGTATTGTTCCTCGTGCTCTGCAGTAGGACCTTGCTGTTTCCAAAACTCATGCTTTTGAAAAGCAGGTAAATGAATAGAATACCAGCCCATCACTGTTGAATTATCCTGTGTTTACTTGGGGTGGAAGTTGTAAGGGGTTCAATGAAAGCACTTTACTTGGATGAGAACCCCGAATGTTTTTGCCCTCTCCCATGGCATTGTTAATAACCTAATAGGGTCATCATTCGGTTCTCAAAGAGCAGGCAACTTTTTATTATCGACCCCCTGGCTAGTTCTAAAGAAAACAGTAAAATCACGAGCAGTTAGGTGACGTCCAAGCTCCTTTTTCTATGAGATGTTTACGTTCTTATGATTCTGTGTATAAATAGTCAAGGTCTAAAGCAGAGGGGCCAGATAGGTATCATTCTGAGGATGACGCCTGTGAGGGGAGGCGGCGCGGAGGGGAGGAGATNCGAGCAGTTAGGTGACGTCCAAGCTCCTTTTTCTATGAGATGTTTACGTTCTTATGATTCTGTGTATAAATAGTCAAGGTCTAAAGCAGAGGGGCCAGATAGGTATCATTCTGAGGATGACGCCTGTGAGGGGAGGAGATGGGATGCAGGTGTATCTGTACAATAGCGAAGCTAGTATGATAAAATGTTAACGTTGGATTAATAGCCCATAGGACGCCTATTAGCACCCGAACACTTCCTTTTGTTTGGAATAATTTATAATTAAGTAGAGAGTTGTAAAATAAAGCCGCGGTGAAATCACCGTCTCCGAGACCATTATGAGGAGTTTTGATTCATTTTAAATACAGTTGACTGAACAAGGTAATAATATGGATTCAGGTGTAGTACATAGTCTTTACTGAGAAATTCTATTTTTAAGCGCTCACACAGGAAAGTGTAAGCTCAAGCAACGTTCTGTTCACAGTGGTATTACTCAAAAGTCTTTCCAGTCAGTCCCAAGGAGGGTTGCTCTTAAGTGTAGGGACAGTTCAAAATTCATGTTTTGTTCTTTTAATTAACTTGGTTGCTGGAGGTAATCACACTCCAGCTTCAGAGAGACCAGCAGGATGGGACCCGTGTCCCGAAGACTAGGATCGCCTAGTCAGCTCACTGAGAGGAGATTGAATCTAGCCCTGCCTTATCTACATGTCTAGTGACTACTTCAGATCTTTGGGGAGCATGAAAATGGTACAGGAATCTGAAGATCGGTGCACTCAAATCGGTCCCTCTTTCTGATTTCCTGGCTTCGCCAGCTGCTTATCACTCTTCTCCACTGTTATACACACAAGGCAAAAATCTTCTATGATCAGTTCCTATCATTTGCGGTGGTGTGCTCTGTAAAGTCTCATCAACACCGAATTAGCGAGCATTCAACCACCACTCCTGGAAGAAACCCAGCTTTGGCTCCCTGCGAGCCTCTGCTCACCACCTCTTCGTTAACCAGTCAACACAGGCCTTCTGTGGTGTGTCCCCTATTTAAGGACACTGTATGGAGCACATGCCGTTGATTTAGCAACACTGAACATGAGGCCCAAGCTGCAGAGTCGTGTTCATCTCACACAGGGGTTACTCCGTGAGGCCCTCGTGTTTAGGGCCATGGATGACACTTCTGCACTGCACTTAAGGACCCTTTTTCCAGCAGCAGAATCATGAAGGAAACCCCCACAAAATGTGATAACCATGGCAGGAGATCACCATGAAAAGGGCCCTGGTTTCCAGTCTGAGCTGTTGACCACCTCCGGGAATGTACATGACAGCCGAGGATCCTCACCCCTTGGTGCAGGTTTGTGAGTGACTTCAGAGGTGACGCAAGAATTGATCTTGGGTTTGCAGGTGGATTTCAGCCAGTCGGTGAAGTTGCAGATACGAAATCTATAAACCATGAAGCACAGGGGTGACTGTCCTTGGCAAACGCAGCTCCAGCCTAGTGACCTCTGGAAGTAGCCCTTGTGTGTGTCTGTCTGTCTAGATGTAGGTGCAAATGTTGGTGCAGACGGGGATGTAGATGTAAGTGTGGATTTGTCAAACTTGAAAAGCAGAAGCGTCTGGTGCACACCAGGAATAATGCATCTTGCAGCCTTTTGTTCTGTTTAGTAGCAATGATCCTTCTCTGTCTAAAGACGAAACCGAGTCGTCTCCAAGCCCAGGGACCAGCTCCCAGTCCCTCGCCTGTCTGAGACATGCTGCTGCTGGGAGGACTGGGGCTCCATGGTGCTGTCCATCCGGAAACCTCCTCCCGCCCTCCTCCTACAGCTGGCCCCTTCCTCGTCTCAGCATCTCAAATTCAGCCTTGCTTCCTCGGCGCCCTTCTCTGGCCAACCTTGTTAATCTGGTTAACCCTGCCCGCTAAGCCCCAGCACACCCACTTGCTGTCTCGCTGGCAGCAGTTTCCACAATCAGCTTCTCTAGGGTCTGTTTTGCACCCACCCTCTGCCTTGAGCGTCCCTGATGCACAACAGTTAGGGAGTGCTTCTTGAATGAGTGATGGGATGAAGGATGCTGAAGATGGCCAGGTTGGTCCAAGGTCACGCAAAGGGGTCATCTCCTGGTTCCCAGCTTGAGAGGGAGTTCAGGCATAGCCAACTGTTGCCCTGTGATATTAACTAGGTTTCTGGCTGAGGCGGATGCATGTAAATTACACACAGGAAGGGAAACCCCAGTGATCCGTCGCCATGGTCTTCAGGGGTCTGAAGAGTCTCCATTTCCACGAGGACCTCCAAACCGTGGAAGCCCAGTGAGGGGAGATGAGCAGTCCATACACCTGGGTCATACAGAATAGTCAATCGTGTAACTGCTTTAGAGATTGAGGCCTCAAATTTTAGGGAGCTACATGGCTGCTTCCACTTTTTATCTTTTTAGATTTCTTTTTTTAAACGTGAACCATTTTTAATTTGTTTCAGTATCACTGCTGTTTTGTCTTGGTCTTTTGGCTGTGGACAGAGGTGCCTGGCGGGCTACAGTCCATGGGGTCACAAAGAGTCAGACACGACTGAGCGACTAAGCACATGTGGGATCTTAGCCCCCTGACCAGCAGCTGAACATGCACCCCCTGCTGAAAGGCGAAGTCTTAACCGCTGGGCCACCTGCGAAGCCTCCCTTATTTTGTTTTGTTTGACAAGAGGCTTTCCTGGCTTGTTCGGGTGATGTTCGCAGTAACTGGGTCTGGTTTAAGTCTTGCGTGATGTGGCGCCGGTCGCGTGACCACTTGTCCTCCGTTTCCCTGAAACAAGCTTCTCTCCTGGTAGGCTGACTGGCCCCGCGTCTGGAGGACACGTGGCCTGTGGTTCAGACCCTGCACCTTTGGTTATGCTGGCCCTCCTGCCTGCAGGCTTCATGCACATCTCTGATCAGTGTCCTTGCTTCCAAAAGAGGTGAATTCTCACCTCCATGAGGCCATGGAGGACACACTAGGCCACACTCATCTCCACACTCTTCCTAGATGCTACAAGTGTTCAGTTTTCTGTTCGATTATTAGCTGCTTCTATCAGCAGAGCATCTAAAATTTTCTAGTACAAAGCCTGGATTCAATAATGCATGTTGACTATTGAGAGGTTAAATCACATGAAGTCTGAGGCTTCCTCTCTCTCTTTCTCTGCCTTGTATACACACATAGAATATGTGAAAATAACATATAATTAACACCAGTTGCTTTTCCAACACATTTTTTTGTCACCTGCTAATTCAGTAAATAATTATTGAATGTTTATGAAGCTTCCCTGGCGGTTCAGAGGTTAAAGCGTCTGCCTCCAATGCGGGAGACCTGGGTTCGATCCCTGGGTCGGGAAGATCCCCTGGAGAAGGAAATGGCAACCCACTCCAGTATTCTTGCCTGGAGAATCCCATGAACGGAGGAGCCTGGTGGGCTACAGTCCATGGGGTCGCAAAGAGTCGGACACGACTGAGTGACTTCACCTTCACCTTATGATGTGTCAGGCCTTGGAGATACAGCAGTGAAAAAATAGGGGGAAAAAAAAAACCTCTGTTCTCATTTAGTTTTGTCTATTAGTAGGGAGAGAGAGAATAAAAAGTAAGCATGATATTTTATATGTCATATCTCGATAAATGCCATGAGATAGTCCAGGGAAGGGCCGTGGGGTATGCAGGGGTTGGGTGGAGAGAGCCTCACTGAGAAAATGCTGGTTGAGTGAAGACATGAAAGAGGAGAGAGAGTGAGCCCGTGGCCGTCCGTGGGCAGAGCCCTGGACGGGCGGCAGCAGGTGCAAAGGCCCCGAGGCAGTGCCATGCCCAGAGTGCCTGAGAGGTGAGGGGCAGCAGGGAGTGGGGAGAGTCGTGGGGTAGGCAGGGGACTGGGTGGGCTCTGTACAGTCATTGAGCTCTCTGTAAAGTTGGTGTAGCTTTTCTCTGAACCAGATGCTATGTCGTTGGAGTTATTGAGCAGTGGATGACTCAATGTTACTATTTTAAAAAGTCACTTGGCTACTGTGTTGAGATTTAGGTGTAGAGGTTTAAGAGCAGTTGCCTTGTAAGTTATTAGAAAACTGTTGTAGGCATCCAGGCAAAGCCTTTGGGGGTCATGGTGGTGGGTTGGCAGAAATCAGCAGATTCTGAGGGCACAGCACTTTTTTGCGGGGGACAGGGCTGCACCATAAGATTTGTGATCTAAGAATCTTAGATCCCCAGGCAGGGATTGAACCCAGGCTCCCAGTGGGAACACAGAGTTCTAATTACTGGACCACCAGGGAATTCCCATGAGGGCCCAGCAGTTCTAGCACAGAACTTAAAGATTTTCTACCAGAAATTCTGTGGTTGGGGGTGGGGAGAGGAATCAAGGCTGACCTCCAGTGTTTCGTGGGAGGAGCAGGTTGGGGGTGGCCGACCAAAAGTCTGGTTGGATTTGAGATGCCTATGGAACAGCCAGGCAATGGGATATTCCAAATCCACACTTTAGGGGAGAGGGACCCACCTGGAGACACCAAATCGGAAGCAGGTGCTATGTGGATGCTTCTCGATGCTATGAGGCTGGGCCACATCACTGGGAGTGAGCCTCAGTCCTGTTCATGCACCTGTAGACAGGGAACTCCAGGAGAAGCAGCTGGAACATAAGCCCTGATGTACCCCCAATCCTTCATAATTCCCTCAGCACATAGTAGCTGCTCAATAAAATTTGCTGCCCGAGCAGTGATTGACAGGACTTGTCCAATATGACCTGGCCATAGTTTAGGCATTGAAATATCCTAATTTCTAGTCCAAGGCTCTCCTGCTGTCCTTTACTCTCCGCTCAAATTTAATTCTCATTATTTTTCTCACAATAAGCACATTGGTGCATTACACTTCTAGTTTCTTTATTAAATTGCAGTTTAGCCACGTTGCTATGTTTAAATAAAATTTTCTTAATCTTATGATGCCTTTAAAACTAGTTAGCTGCATTTTTTTCCTTCTATTTTAAGAACAAATGAAGACATGAAATAATTTTCTCAATGAATCCAATTTTTAAAGAGAGAGTAAGAATTTTTTTAATTCAATAACAATGCTTTTTACCCTTTCTGTTGAATTACAACAGTATTCAACCCTTTAAAAATCTGATTGTTATAGATTTTTCTCTATCGTTATAAATGACATGCTATATTAGACACTTAAAAGCCTGAGAAAACATAAAGTTCCATCATGATTTGTGTCAAATAAATTTTATAATAAAAAGGAATAATAGGTATATGGAATGGATTCTTAATATAATGTACATTTTAAAAAATATAAATTAAATTAGATTTAGGGTTGCATTAAATCCAACTGAATCTTGCTGTCAGCACTAACACAGAGGAACAGTTTCCTCTCGAATGTACAGGTGAGTTACTGTGCGTACACACTGTTTGTTGTTGCTGAGTCGCTAAATGATGTCCAATTCTTTTGCCACCCCATAGACTGTAGCCCTCCAGGCCCCTCTGTCCGTGGAATCTCCTAGGCAAGAACACTGGAGTGGGCTGCCGTTGCCCTCTTCAGAGTATCTCCCCAACCCAGGGACTGAGGCTGCGTCTCCCGCACTGGCAGGCGGATCCTTTGACGCTGAGGCACCAGCGAAGCCCCACGTTCCTAAATTATAAAAACCCTCGCTCTGGCTTCTTGTCCTGACTCTGGCTCTTCTCCATCTGAGTGAAAACCACCCTTCGCACGTTTTTAACCCTCTGTCTCCTAGTGACTCTGGAATTGTCACTGTTTTCTGTTCTCTTTTTCTTTAGGGCAGAACCTCTAAAGACGGGAGATTTTTTTCCTGAAAATGGCCCTGCGGTGCCACTTACACTTGCCTTGGAGAATGTAGACCCCCCAAACACTACTGGTGTGGACATCAGTTTTTCTCTGACCGAAGACGCCAGGACGGTGGGTTTTGTTGGGGAAATGTGCCCCCGGACCCCACACTGGGATGGGGGAAGCACCCTGGGACCCAGTGGCTACTTGAGCCTTAGCGGCGGACAGTGCTAGAACTTTCTGTGAAGGGCTGAAGCTCTCTGCCCACAAACGTCTCCCTCCCTGGTCTGACGTTTCTGCATTTGAGATGTACAATAAGTCCCCTACACAGAACTTTCCAAGATGTGAACCTGCGTGCCCACGTCTAATCGCTCTACTTCACGTGTCTGGCATCCTCTACAAGTGGGTGTGCTTTTGTGTAATTTGCTGTACAGTCCTGGGTGGCGCTGGTGGTAACGCAGTTCAGTTCAATTCAGTCGCTCAGTCGTGTCCGACTCCTTGCGACCCCATGAATCACAGCACGCCAGGCCTCCCTGTCCATCACCAGCTCCCGGAGTTCACTCAGACTCATGTCCATTGAGTCAGTGATGCCATCCAGGCATCTCATCCTCGGTCGTCCCCCTCTTCTCCTGCCCCCAATCCCTCCCAGCATCAAAGTCTTTTCCAATGAGTCAGCTCTTCGCATGAGGTGGCCAAAGTACTGGAGTTGCAGCTTTAGCATCATTTCTTCCAAAGAAATCCCAGGGTGGTAACGCATCTGCCTGCTAACGCAGGAGACGCAAGAGGCTCAGCTTCGATCCCTGGGTGGGAAAGAGTCCCTGGGGAAGGAAATGGCAACCCACTCCCAGTACTCTTGCCTGGAAACTTCCATGGAGAGAGGAGCCTGGTGGGCTACAGTCCATGGGGTCACAAAGAATTGGACATGACTAAGCACACACACACACAGACGGAGAGACAACGGTAGTGCAGGATCTTTATTTCAAGTCCAGGGTGTCTCAGTTCAGCTCAGTTCAGTCGCTCAGTCGTGTCTGACTCTTTGCGACTCCATGGACTGCAGCACGCCAGGCCTCCCTGTCCATCACCACCTCTTGGAGCTTGATTGTACTGCATTACTGTACTTTTCAAGGTGTTGCCCTGTAAGATCAAAAAGGTTTTATTTTTGTGTCTGTTTGTTTTTATCTGTTATTTATATGAAAAGTGTTATAAAGCTATTGCAGTACAGTACTGTATGGCTGATGCTGTTAGTTGGGTACCTGAGCTAACTTTGTTGGGATTAACAAACAAAACTAAACGTATGCATGTGCTCTTGGAATGGAACTCGGTCATAAGTAGGGGATTGCGGTCTTCCTCTGCAATCCATAAAAGGACAAACCTGAAGGGAAGGTTTCTAGGAAGGCTGCCACCTTATAGTGGCGTGTCTCCCTCTCGTGACATCGCTGATGCTCCTTCTCAAAGAGAAAGTATGTAGACAAGTGAAGAGCCAGGGGAAGATGTGGGTAGCCAGTTTCCTGACAGGGGATAGAAGGGGGAGCTCATAAAGCTACTTCCGGGAAACGAGATTATCCTGGAGACGTCATCCATCACACTGTGTTTATAGAAGATGACTTCCGGGGCATTGCAGACCAGCTGCCCAAATTGAAAAGTACACGTGTCAGGTATTCATGGGGAAATCCAAATGACAGCCCCTGGCTGAGGTCCTGGTGCATCTCTCAGAGTCTGGATAATTGCAGTCCAGCCCATCGCCTGCCCTGGAACGGGGCTGGGAAGGATGAAGGGACCCACCTGCCACCAGGGAGGGCTGGGCAGGTCTGGCGGCCGCCAGAGCCTTTCACACCGCTGACCACACAGAGCCTGGCTTCTATCATGGAGGCAGGAGGGAAATCTGAGAGGGTCAGAGGTGCCCGCTGCTCTGTGTCCTCATCTGCATTTTCAGCAGCACCAAACCTCATCAGAGTGTGGCTCTCTCATCTTCATCACACAGTGATGTGACCCCGATGGTGCTTCCATCCCAACGGGGGCTTCAAGGAGTGTTTCCTGATTTCTTCCTGTGGTTATGACTGTCTGGTCTTCGGTGGCATCCAGGGATTTGTGAGGGTCGTTCTGTGGCCACATAGTAAGCAACTGTTTAAGCAAACAGTGTTTGGCTGTGGGAGCAAGCAGCTCAAGGACTGCAGTTTAAGGGGGCCGTGGCAGATCGCTCTTAACTTTTAAAAAAATGGCTAATTTGGGACTTCCCTGGTGGTCCAGTGGATAAGACTCTGTGCTTCCAGTTCAAAGGATGCAGGTTTGATCCCTGGTTGGGGAGCTAGGATCCACATGCCACACAATGAGCAATAGATGGAGAGAGAAATAGAAAGATGTAGACGGGCTTTAGGGCAACAGTGGGAAAAGAGAAGCCCCACCCATTTCTGAGCTTTCTGTGGGTGATTTAGTGGCCCCTGCATCCTCCCTCCAGCAGGGAGAGTCGTAGAGAGTTGATTTTCCTTTTGGCTGATTCCACACTCAGGAAATCACCCCCTTGCTAAAATGTAACTGTCATCCTCACATCACGGCACCCAGTGCCTTTGCAGCTGTTCACGGATGAACGTAGAACCTCGGAGCCCTCAGTTGCTGGAGGTATCATTCCTCACCGAGCTCAGGCAAAGTGACGCTGACTTTGGGTGTCAGCTTGCGTGCCGTAAACAAGTGTCCTTCTCGGGGTCTTCTCAGTGACTTGGTTTCTGCATTTTTGAGCTTTTGGTGGGCGATTCTGTTGTTTAAAAGGGGGTCCCAGTTGGAACACCAAGGTGTTTTCTTGTGTTCCTAAGCACAAGAGGTTGTGAACCACCTCATGGAGAAAATACTCTGCGTGTCAGTGAGCTTTGTTCAGGGGGAGTGATGGTGCTGTTGGCCATGAGTTCAATGGTGATCGATCTGAAAATGTGTTAGATAAGGCTGCTTTTAGCAGAAATACACATAAAACAAGGTTGCATATTGATTGGTCAATGAAAAATGAGACCGGAGTCTCCCAGGTACCTAAGCCTATATGTTTTGTAGGAAGCGTGGTTCAGTATTTGCTAATTCAGGACTCATGGAAGTTCTACAAAATATAGCAGTTAGAAATACTGAAAACTGGACTGTCTCTTTGAGTGCTTTAATGCCTGCGTTTCGGTTGGGCGTAAATATTTAATTCCTTTGGTGTGCATTCACACGGGTATATGAGTGTTTACGAAAACAAATAACTATTCTCATTCTCCAGATTATCTTGGGCTATTTAATCAACACGTTTCTAAAGCTCTTCCTTTGCATCAGCGTTTTCTTAAGTTCTTTGGAGAATATGAATATGTGAAACATTCGTCACCTCGGCTTAAAAGTGCGTTTTAATGAAGCAGGCTGCTGCTGCTGCTTAGTCGCTCAGTCGTGTCTGACTCTGTGCGACCCCACGGACTGCAGCCCTCCAGGTTTCTCTGTCCATGGAATTCTCCAGGCGAGAATACTGGAGTGGGTTGCCATACACTCCTGCAGGGGATGTTCCCGACCCAGAGATCAAACCCATGTCTCTTGCATTGCAGGCAGATTCTTTACTGTCTGAGCCACCAGGGAAGCCCAGGAATACTGGAGTGGGTAGCCTATCCCTTCTCCAGGGGATCCTCCCAACCCAGGAATCAAACCCTGGTCTCCTGGATTGCAGGCGGGATTCTTTACCGGCTGAGCTACCAGTGAAGCATACACACACACACACACACACAAAATCTAAGGAATATGATATTTTTAAAATTGGAATATAATTGCTTTACAATGTTGCATTAGTTTCTATTGTCCAGCAAAGTGAATCAGCCATTTGTTGTTGTTTAGGCTCTCAGATGTGTCCGACTCTTTGTGATCCCATGGGCTGTAGCCCACCCAGCTCCTCTGTCCGTGGGATTTCCCAGGCAAGAATACTGGAGTGGGTTGCCATTTCCTTCTCCGGGGGAATCTTCCCAACCCAGGGATGGAACCCATGTCTCCTGCATTGGCAGGCGAATTCTTTCCCTCTGAGCCACCAGGGAAGCCCTGAATCAGCTATACCTACACCTATAACCTCTCCTTTTCGGATTTCTTTCCCATTAGATCACCACAGAGCATCAGGTAAAGTTCCCTGTGCTAAGCAGAAGGGTCTCATTCAGTTGTTCAGTTCAGTTCAGTGACTCAGTCGTGTCCGACTTTTTGTGACCCCATGGACTGTAGCCCGCTAGGCTCCTCTGTCCGTGGGATTCACCCAGACAAGAATACTGGAGTGGTTGCTGTTTCCGTCTCCAGGGGATCTTCGTGACCCCCGTCTCCTGGGTTGCAGGCAGATTCTTTACCAGCTGAGCCCCCGGTATCAATAGTGCATATATATAGACCAATCTCCCGATTCATCCACCCCCGCTTTCCCCTCTTGGTAGTCAAACGTTTGTTCTCTGTGTCTCTATGTCTGCTTTGCAAACAAGATCATCTGCACCAGTTTTCTAGGTTAGAAGTCCAGTGCACTATCCATTTCCCCACAGAGCCACCTGGAATTTCATACTGAAACAGAGCTAAGAAGGGCCACAGAGATTTACTGTCCTGTTCCTGCCTTGAAGACCAGTGTGGTCAAACAGGGGCTGCTGGAAGGATGAACAGGCTGAAGTGGCCGGGATGTGGGCAGATGCTTGAGAGGATGGTTTATTTCAGGAAAGACGCATGACAGCAAGTGCATCAGAAACTCTACAGAAAGGGAACCAAGAACTTGCACCGTAAGGAACATTTTAAGAGTGATACAATGCGATTCAAAGCTGATGGGAAAAGACTGCTGAGTTATTGCCATTTCATAACATCTTATTGTGATTTAAAAGCTTTGCATAAGACAATACCTGACATTTTCAGGGCTAAAGTTAAGTTGAAATGCCTTTGTATTAAAACGGCTATGGACATTGAAGAGTACCTTGTTTTTAAAATAAAAATGTGCTCCCCGTCCCAGCACACACACACAGGAGGGGCAAGGCAGGCCGGAGACCCTTCTCCATCTAGTTCGGAGATGTATAAATACTGCACACTTGCAAGGATGGAGCAAGCTATTTTCTACTTCTTTGAACTCTAAAATTTAATTTCCTGTTACCTTCCTGAGTTTGCCAAGTTTTTTAGACTCAGAGGTGAGGCCGGCCTCCCGGTCTCCTGGTTCCCAGTGGAGCGTTTCCCATGCTTGACACCAATATTCTGCTGTGGTCCAAGAGCTCTGGGCCTCCACCTTCTTTTCCTTCCTTAATATCTTTAATCCAGTTGGAGTCGAGCCTTGCTCCCACCTGCGTTCTCTTCTTCCCACAGTGACTTTGCATAATGTATTTTTGGGTCCTTTATAGATTGATTTTACAGTTTAACTCTCAGAGGATATTCTTTATAATAATTGTGTTTGTCAGCTCAGGCTGCCAGAACAAAATACCATACACTGGGGTGGCTTCTGCTGGAGAAAAATAAGCTTCTCACAGTCCCAGAGGCTGGAAGCCCAAGAGCGAGAGGCCAGCTGATCCATTTTCCTGGTGCGGGCTCTCTTCCTGGCGTTCAGATGGTTGCCTTTTCGCTCTGTCCTCACAGGCCAGGGAGGGGGAGGAGGTACACTTTCCGGTGTCTCTTCTTATAAGGGCGCTGATCCCATCATAAAGGATTTTTCCTTATTAACCCATCTAGCTTTCGTTGCAAGGACATCAAACCAGTCCATCCTAAAGGGAATTGACTCTGACTATTCTTTGGGGGGACTGATGTGGAAGTGCCATACTTTGGCCAGCTGATGCAAAGAGCAGACTCACTGGAAAAGACCCTGATGCTGGGAAAGATTGAGGGCAGGAGGAGAAGGGGGCAACAGAGGAGGAGATGGTTGGATGGCATCACCGACTCAATGGACATGAATTTGAGCAAACTCCAGAGATAGTGAAGGACAGGGAAGCCTGGCATGCGGCGGTCCATGCGATCGCAAAGAGCTGGAGACGACTTAGCGACTAAACAACAACCTTCATTACATTCCTGTTTTCAGATACCATTGTGCCAGGGTTTAGGGCTTCAAAAATGATGGGAGTGTGGGGAATGCTTGTGCATGGCATCAAGTAACTTGCAGGTACCAGACATCAGCTATAATATCCAGAAGTGGAAATCACTCATGTAGGGACAGTAATTACTAGTAGAAAGTCTTACTTAAAATCTATGCTATTTTTCTAAATTACATGTTGATACTTTCTAGAGACAGACTTCCCACTAGTGTCAGCGATTAATCATAATTGAAACAATACGCCAAGCAATTGCCTGGCGCTCTCCAGGTATAATGAAGCACACATCTGCCGGATGGAAGTTACAGGGTGATGGACCTGGCGCGCCACCCCAGCGTCTCCAGGCAGAGTTTCTCTCTCAGCGTTTTCATAGGCATATTTGTCTCCAAATTCAGGGTCGGTCGGGATTATAGATGTCTGAGCTCGGGAACTTGAAAATTCATTCCAGTGCCTGCTTGAATATTCCCCCCTCGTGTCCCTGCTCTCCTGTTCATACCTGATGATAACTTCCACCATCAATTATAAGGTACTCATCATGACGTTTGCCATCCTTTGAGACAAAAAAAATTTGCCAGAGGACACAGATTTCTTCATTTATTTTTCTTGTCTTTTCATAACAGAGCATCAAGCTCAAAAGCACCTCTCCAGCTTTAGTGACTTGACTTAAATGATATTGGAGTCTGTGTTTTAAGCCAAATTGCCCGCTGGAGTCTCTAAAGAGAAATCTCATAACTATGGAATCTGTGGGGTTTCAGTTCCTGGGTACCACTTCGTCATCTTTCAGGAAGATTTTGAACAACTAGAAAAAATTCAAATCCTCTAGAAGTCATCGTGCAAGAATAGGCCCGAATTCCCTGTGATTGTATTTAAAGGAAGAGGGTAGTCCTTGTTAGTTAGGGTGGAGTGGTTGCCGAGGGCAGTTGGGAATCTGTGCAGAGCTTTATGGGAATTTCTTGCTTTTGCAATTTTTTACCTAAGCTTGGAAGATAGCATAAAGGAATCCGCCTGTTGAACAAAGCAGGCAGTTGCCTGCTTATATCAGATTTACACCATTTCTTGAGACTGAGTTGCATTTGGACCTGAATGCAATAAGCTCCCATAATCCTTCCTCGAACTAAGGACTCTCTACAGGGGCTGTTGTGAACACCTGGGCTCAAGACACCCACCAGGTCAGCTGAACAGTGGCTCAGCCTCAGTCACACACCTGCTTTCAGGCAGAATGGAGGACCCAAGGGGGACCCATTCCCCCCCTCAAAAATGTGGACGTGAAGAGACGCCTGCTTGGGTGGGAAATCGGATCCTGCTTGGGTCCGACTCTTTGCGACCCTATGGACTGTAGCCCACCAGGCCCCTCTGTCCATGGGGTTCTCTAGGTGAGAATACTGGAGTGGGCAGCCATTCCCTTCTCCAGGGGACCTTCCTGACTCAGGGATCGGACCCCGGTCACCTGCACTGCAGGCAGATTCTTCACCATCTGAGCCGCCAGGGAAGCGTGCACAGGAGGTTCAGAGCAAGGGAGAGGAACTGCGTGCAGAGGTGTGAGGGCCACTTGCCAACCAGGAGAGCAGCGAACTCATCTCTGTGGTGTGACTTACCCAAGACCAGCTCCCCCGTCTTTACCCCGGGCTCGAGTAGGTGTGAGCGTGTCTGTCTGAAGCCGTGCTTGTGTGTTTGTGCTCAGTCGTGTCTGACTCTTCTGAGACCCCACGGACGGTAGCCCCCCAGGCTCCACTGTTCACGGGATGTCCCAGGCAAGAATACTCGAGCAGGTCGCCGTGTCTTCCTCCAGGGGATCTTCCTGACCCAGGCGTGGAGCCCGCGTCACCTCTGTCTCCTGCATCGGCAGGCGGGTTCTTTACCGCTGAGCCACCTGGCAAGGCTGTTAGTCTGAAGTGACTGACCACAATATTTGCAGCTTCTCTAACACGTGGGTTATCTCAGAGTTTAGGAAGTTTATTTAGCCAGGAAAAGAATATTGTAGAAACTCACTCCACAAAGGGATCACATACTTTGATCACATAAAATCGTCGGTGGTTTCTGCCTGGACCCACAGCCGTTGCTCGTAGGCTCCGATCTCTAGAGAGCAGCCCACAGGCTGAGCTTGGTCGTCCTTCTGTCGGCTGAGTCTCCCCCACGACGCCCCCGCCCCTGGCCCCTCCGGGTCCTCTCTGGTGGGAGCTCTCCTCTGGGTCACGCTGGTGCCCCTGGCACCTCCCGCCACCCTTCCTCCTCTTGTGAGAGGCTGCTTTTGCTTCCCTGTCAGCTCACCTAGACTCCATCTCATCACTGTTGGGAAGAGGTTCTGGAAGCAGGCGTCTGCTCTGCTTCATGTGATACTGAGGTCAAAGTTTCATTGATCTAGGTTTCTGCATCTTTGTTTCTGTTTTGGTGTGAGTGGAGGTAGGAATGAGTTAAAAAAATTTTCTTTTTCCCTTGAGACTCCTGTGAGAGGAAAAAAGAGAGTACATCAACATCAACCAGAGCAAATATAGTTTTGCTACACGTGGTCCTACCCCAGGTGGAAATATGGTGCAGATGTCTGCTCCTTTGGAAGTAGGGTCATCTTTTCATACATCGGAAGTAATTTGTTGAGAGCATAAATCTCATGTTAGGACTCCTACCCGAAAGCACACAGGCACACAAGAACATAAGGAAATTTTGGAAGATGATAGAGATATTTAGTACCTTGATTGTCGGGATCATACCATGGATATATGCGTATGTCCAGAGTCATCAAGTTGTGTATATTAAATGTGTGCCATTTTTGTATATCGATTACAGCTCAATAAAATTTGAAAAAGAATGTAGGTGTGAGCGTGTCTGTCTGAAGCCGTGCTTGTGTGTTTGTGCTCAGTCGTGTCTGACTCTTCTGAGACCCCACGGACGGTAGCCCCCCAGGCTCCACTGTTCACGGGATGTCCCAGGCAAGAATACTCGAGCAGGTCGCCGTGTCTTCCTCCAGGGGATCTTCCTGACCCAGGCGTGGAGCCCGCGTCACCTCTGTCTCCTGCATCGGCAGGCGGGTTCTTTACCGCTGAGCCACCTGGCAAGGCTGTTAGTCTGAAGTGACTGACCACAATATTTGCAGCTTCTCTAACACGTGGGTTATCTCAGAGTTTAGGAAGTTTATTTAGCCAGGAAAAGAATATTGTAGAAACTCACTCCACAAAGGGATCACATACTTTGATCACATAAAATCGTCGGTGGTTTCTGCCTGGACCCACAGCCGTTGCTCGTAGGCTCCGATCTCTAGAGAGCAGCCCACAGGCTGAGCTTGGTCGTCCTTCTGTCGGCTGAGTCTCCCCCACGACGCCCCCGCCCCTGGCCCCTCCGGGTCCTCTCTGGTGGGAGCTCTCCTCTGGGTCACGCTGGTGCCCCTGGCACCTCCCGCCACCCTTCCTCCTCTTGTGAGAGGCTGCTTTTGCTTCCCTGTCAGCTCACCTAGACTCCATCTCATCACTGTTGGGAAGAGGTTCTGGAAGCAGGCGTCTGCTCTGCTTCATGTGATACTGAGGTCAAAGTTTCATTGATCTAGGTTTCTGCATCTTTGTTTCTGTTTTGGTGTGAGTGGAGGTAGGAATGAGTTAAAAAAATTTTCTTTTTCCCTTGAGACTCCTGTGAGAGGAAAAAAGAGAGTACATCAACATCAACCAGAGCAAATGTAGTTTTGCTACACGTGGTCCTACCCCAGGTGGAAATATGGTGCAGATGTCTGCTCCTTTGGAAGTAGGGTCATCTTTTCATACATCGGAAGTAATTTGTTGAGAGCATAAATCTCATGTTAGGACTCCTACCCGAAAGCACACAGGCACACAAGAACATAAGGAAATTTTGGAAGATGATAGAGATATTTAGTACCTTGATTGTCGGGATCATACCATGGATATATGCGTATGTCCAGAGTCATCAAGTTGTGTATATTAAATGTGTGCCATTTTTGTATATCGATTACAGCTCAATAAAATTTGAAAAAGAAGTGATCATTCTCCTGGGGCAAATGAGAACAGAAACCACAGAGAGTCACAATGACAGAGCAGGACACAGACTCTCCTCGTTCACTCCGACGGAACAGCAAGGTGACAGGAAAGATCACTGCTCAGCAGCAGAACTCGATTGGGAAGAGCAGCCGAGGTGCAGGGATGCGGCTGAAGTTACCCAGCACGTCGGGTCTCCAGCTCCGATGCGGGGCAACCCTGGGGCTTCCTGATGCGCGGGGAGGGCGGGGCTCAGGGCGAGTAGGCAGCGGGAAAGCCCCCCTTCAGTCATTAAATGTGTGCCATTTTTGTATATCGATTACAGCTCAATAAAATTTGAAAAAGAAATGATCGTTCTCATGGGGCAAATGAGAACAGAAACCACAGAGAGTCAGCAATGACAGAGCAGGACACAGACTCTCCTCGTTCACTCCGACGGAACAGCAAGGTGACAGGAGAGATCACTGCTCAGCAGCGGAACTCAATTGGGAAGAGCAGCCGAGGTGCAGGGATGCGGCTGAAGTTACCCAGCACGTCGGGTCTCCAGCTCCGATGCGGGGCAACCCTGGGGCTTCCTGATGCGCGGGGAGGGCGGGGCTCAGGGCGAGTAGGCAGCGGGAAAGCCCCCCTTCAGGGTCTCTGGCTGAGGACCCTGTCTCCTGGGATGGCCCCATTGGCAAGCAGGGCAGGGCGGCGGAGACAAGCCCATTTGTGGAGACCTGGGAGTCCCATGGTTTGCTCCTATGTTTCAAATTTTTGCTCAAACATTTCCTTCTTAAGGAGGCCTTCCCTGCCCCCTACTTCCCATTGCACTCTCCCCTCATGACATCCCTCACCTGTACCAACGAGGCTTCCCAGTGTGGCACCTCTGTCCCTAAGGAGAAGTGTACAAGAAATGTGTTCCCTTAGACCACCGTGCAGGTCCCCTGTGAGCCCCACGCAATGGGGACTTTGTGGCCTCGTCCAGGAGAACAGATGTCAGTGAAACACAGCCCGTGGGCTCAGCACGATCCCACACCTGCTTCTGTGGACCAGCTTTTGGGGCACACACTCACCCATGTGCTTACATGTTCTCTGTGCTTACTTTTGTGCTGCACTGAGCTGCCACAGAGACCACCCAAGGGCCTGCAAAGCCTGAAATACTTAATACTGGCCCTTTAGGGGAAGTGTGCTGACCTTGGGATAGAAAATGTTATTGCTCAGTCATGTCTGACTCTTTGTGACCCCATGAACTGTGAAGCCTGCCAGGCTCCTCTGTCCATGGATTTCTCCAGGCAAGAATACTGGAGTGCGTAGCCAGTTCCTTCTCCAGGGGATCTTCCTGACCTAGGGACTGAACCCAGGTCTCCCATGTTGCAAGCAGATTCTTTACCATCTGAACCACCAGGGAAGCCTTGGAATAGGAAGCACCTGGCAGATAGAATGTGCTCAATAAAAAGTCACTCGTCTCTTCAACAGTGTGTCTAGCACAAAACTGGCGCTCAAAATGCTAATTTTTGCAGGTCATTTCATTTGCTCAGTCGTGACTCTTTGTGACCCCATGGACTGCAGCACGCCAGGCTTCCCTGTCCATCATCAACTCCCAGAGTTTGCTCAAACTCATGTCCATTGAGTCAGTGGAGCCATCCAACCGTCTCATCCTCTGTCATCCCCTTCTCCTCCTGCCTTCATTCTTTCCTAGGATCAGGGTCTTTTCCAATGAGTCAGTTCTTTGCATCAGGTGGCCAAAGTATTGCAGTTTCAACTTCATCATCAGTCCTTCCAATGAATATTCAGGACTGATTTCCTTTAGGATTGACTGGTATAACCTCCTTGCAGTCCAAGGAACTCTCAAGAGTCTTCCTCAACACCACAGTTCAAAAGTATCAGTTCTTCAGCACTCAGCTTCCTTTATAGTCCAACTCTCACATCCATACATACTGGAAAAACCACAGCTTTGACTAGATGGACCTTTGTTCACAGAGTTTTGTTTTTGGGGGGTGATTAATAGTGACTGTGGTCAGATCAGAGCATCAAATCCCTGGTAATTTATAGAGTGGACCATTCTTCCACATGGACTGTGAGAGATTTGCTGAGATTATGAGCAGAAAAGAGTACTGGTTTTCTTATCACTTTTCTTGCAGAGGAAAGGGGAGTGACTGGGAAGAGGGAGGTTTCATTACCTCCTTTTGTTGCCCTTGTAATTGTTGTGTTTGTTTTCAAGCTTCAATTAATAACAGTCAAAAGCTAGGACACAGAAGCAACCTTGAAGTCCATCATCAGATGACTGGATAAAGAAGCTGTGGTCCATATATACAATGGAATATTACTCAGCCATAAAAAGGAATGCATTTGGGTCAGTGCTGATGAGGTGGATGAACCTAGAGGCATTTATTATACAGAGTGAAGTCAGAAAGAGAAAAACAAATATCGTATTTTAATGCATACATAAGGAATCTAGAAGGATGGTCCTGATGGACCTGTGTGCAGGCAGCAATGGAGACGCGGATACGGAGAACCGACGTGTGGACACGCGGGGTGGGGCGAATGGGGAGAGGGCGGGGCGATGAGGGAGACTCCGCAAGGAGGGGGCACATGTGTACCCATGGCTGATTCATGTTGATGTATGGCAGGAACCAGCATAGTGTGGTAAAGCAATTATCCTTCCTAAAAATAAATGCATTCAAATAAAAGAAAATAATTTTCCCATTTAGGAAACGGGGTTCTTGTAGTGCTCTGTGAAAGATAAATGTCCATGCATGGGAGTTCAGGCTTCTGGCCCCCCATAAGGGGTGGGGTCTGGGTGACCTTTGGTGGCGATTTAGAAGGAGTTGTGTCTGGAATTCGCTCATCATCATTACCCTGAGATCGATTTTTACATTGTGCATTAATGTATTCATGAGGGAACATCTGCTTTTTCTGCCAAGAGCAAAATTGTGAAGTTGGAGAACTTTATCAACAGACTACCTGGCTTTTCCTGGGCTTTAAAGGTAGAGGGTTCTGAACCTTTGTTGAGACACGGACCCTTTGGCCATCTGGTGAAGTCTATAGACCCTTCTCAGGACGAACTGTAAAACAGAAGAAGAAAAGAAAGCCATGGGATTACAAAGAAAATGAATGCTCTGTTGAAGTTGCAGTTATCAAAACTTAAAGAAATTTTGATACAGGAACATGATTTTCAAATTAAAAAGCTGCAGGTTAGAATTCCTTGCTAAGAGTAAGTAATATGTCGAGATATTTGCCACAACCATAATGTGATATTAAAACATCACTGATTTCTACTGGTAATGAAGTCAGAGGTTTGGCTGGTGCAGCTTCAGATGTTGCCTACATTCATAACAAGGAGACGCTAAATGTCTGCTAGCGAAGGAGACAGATAGGTGATTTTACCTCCATATTCTTTCATGTGCCCCCCTTTCTACTCCAGTGATATTTTCTGGGCCCTCCTCAGTGTTGGAAAGTACCCTTCAGTTTAACCTTGGGGTGAATTTAAGCTCATGCCTTGTATCACCTGTTAGTCATTTATTTGCGAATCAGCTCTATGTATGCACATGTCCCCTCCAGCTGAGCTTCCCTCCCACCTCTCTGGCTCATCACACCAAACTGAGCTCCCTGTCCTGTCCGGCAGCTGCCCACTGGCTGCCTGTTGTTCAAATGGTGGTGTACACGTCAATGCTACCCTCCCAGTTCAGCGCATCCTCTCCTTCCCCCCTGTGTCAGCAAGACTGCACTCTATGTCTTCGTCTCTCTTCCTGACCTGACCTTAGCACATGCACACACCTATGGCCGTCCGTGCGTGCAGGTGTGTGTGTGTGCTAAGTCGCTCAGTCACACCCAGTGCTTTGTGGCCCATTAGGCCCATTCATGTCCCTACAAGTGACCCAGCTTTGTTCTTTTATGCTGAGTAGTATTACGTCGTGTATGTGCACCATGTCCTCTTTATCCACTCATCTGCTGATGGACATTGAGGGTGCTTCCATGTCTCGGCTATTATAAACAGTGCTGCAATGAACGTTGGGGTCGAAGTGTCTTTTTGAATTATGGTTTTCTCAGGGTATATTCCTGGGAGAGCTACCTTTTAAGCTGCATCTCTCAATCACGAAGGAAGACCTAATTTCTTTTCAATGGCATCTCCATGGCAGCCCCTGAGGTCTTGGTGCCGGTGCCCTGGGGACTCTGTGTCTGCAATTCGCCTGCGCTTGAATGAGTCAGTTTGCCCATAGCTGGCACACATGCTGAAAGCCGGTGAGATGGACACAGAACTGTGCAGTTTGCAACGAACCTGTCAGGCAGTGTGGGGGAGGGTTGGCCTTTGCAAAATCCTGTCGCGTTATGGGAATTCGTCTTCTGCTTTGCCTCACTGTCTTCTTTTAGGGGCACTTATTCCTAAGAAGTTGTTCTCATGGAGGATTGGATTATCAGTGTTGATAAAATAATAATGATCTTTTGTGGTTACCGAGCGTCCCTGTCCCCTGACTTTGTTTGCACAGGAAAATTAAAGGAACAAATTGCCATTGAGTGCTTTTCCACCTCTGCAGGAAACATCAGCAGGAGAGAGAGCACAAGCTCAGAATGATCAATGAGGAGATGCCAACAGGTTACGAAACAATGCAAATCGCCGGATCCTGGAATAAATGAGCTACAGTTGCTGCTCTGTCAATGTTAGACATTGTTCATGGAACTCAGTAAGGGACGTTAAGGAAAATAGAATGAAACGTCAGTAACATTCTCCTCTCCAGACTGAGCCATTTCTAGGAAAGCAGGATTACTAATAAATGTATAAACCTTGTCTTTCACTTGCCCGGTGGTCCTGGTCCTCCCTTTTCTTTGCCGCCAGCAGATATTCACCTTTCTTTCCTCCCAAGAAACGAGATTGTAGGCACGTAAGCCTGTGCAGGTCCGTGATTTCAAGAGGCAGGGCCAAGAGTAGCCCAATAGATCATCAGCCCTTAAAGGGACCTCTGCATATGACACACTTATGGAAGGCAGCATGGGTATCACATTAATGACTCTAATACAGTCTTGCAAAATAACAAAGTTAGAACACTGGGTCCCATGATTATCTGGTGAGAACAGGAGAAACCCTGGGAATTACTCTGTGCCAGAGCCTCCTGATGAGGGTGAAAGAAGAGGGTGAAAAAGCTGGCTTAAAACTCAGCATTCCAAAAACAGATCATGGCATCCGGTCCCATCACTTCATGGCAAATAGATGGGGATGAAGTGGAGACAGTGACAGGTTTTATTTCCTCAGGCTCCAAAACCACGGCTGATGGTGACTGCAACCATGAAATTAAAGGGCGCTCGCTCCTTGGGAGGAAAGCAATGACAGACCTAGCTCAGTTCAGTTCAGTTGCTCAGTCGCATACTACTCTTTGCGACCCCATGAACCGCAGTGTTGGAGAAGACAAAACGAGACACTATATTAAAAAGTAGGGACACCACTTTGCCGACAAAGGTCCATATAGTCAATGCGATGATTTTTCCAGTAGTCATATACGGATGTGAGAGTTGGACCATAAAGAAGGCTGAGCACCAAAGAGTTGATGCTTTCAAATACTGGTCCTGGAGAAGACTCTTGACAGTCCCTTGGACAGCAAGGAGATCAAATCAGTTCATCCTAAAGGAAATCAAGCCTAAATATTCATTGGAAGGACTGATGCTGAAGCTGAAGCTCCAGTACTTTGGCCACCTGATGTGAAGAGTTGATTCATTGGAAAAGACCCTGATGCTGGGCAAGATTGAAGGCAAGAGAAGAAGGGGATGACAGAGGATGAGACGGTTGGATGGCATCACTGACTCAGTGGACCTGAGTTTGAGCAAGCTCCAGGAGTTGGTGATGGACAGGGAAGCCTGGTGTGCTGCAGTCCATGGGGTCGCAAAGAGTCTGACATAACTGAGCAACTGAACTGAACTGATTGACCTGCAAGCCAGATCTACAGAAAGCACTCTATTGCTCTGTTGAGGGCTGTATCAAAATATGTCTGAGCAAGAGTTGAAAAGGATTAATTAAGAAAGTCTAAACTCCATCCCATCAAAGTATCAGAAAGGCAATGAGGAATATGGAAAAGAGATAGTATTTAGAGAGATCATGAAAGGGAGTGGAATTCTTTGTGAATGTTGAAGGCCAGTCTTCAGGAATAGGAAGCCAAAATCTTGAGCAGGAGGAATAAGAAGGAATGGACACCTGGACATGCCATGGTGAGCATGCAGAATAAGGAAGACTAAAAGTCCACCACAAAAGACAGAAAAGACAGGCTACCTGCAAGGGGAAGATGAGCAGGCAGGGAGCTTGTCTCTCAGCAGCATAATCAGCAGATGGAGAAAGTTTCTCAACTGATAACTTTTTATGCAGTGAATTATTTTTCCAGAATGAGGACAAAATAAAATCACTTCAGTTCAGTCTCTCAGTCATGTCCAACTCTTTGCGACCCCATGAATCGCAGCACGCCAGGTCTCCCCGTCCATCACCATCTCCCGGAGTTCACCCAGACTCACGTTCATTGAGTCCGTGATGTCATCCAGCTATCTTTTGTCGTCACCTTCTCCTCCTGCCCCCAATCCCTCCCAGCATCAGAGTCTTTTCCAATGGGTCAACTCTTCACATGAGGTGGCCAAAGTACTGGAGTTTCAGCTTTAGCTTCATTTCTTCCAAAGAAATCCCAGGGTTGATCTCCTTCAGAATGGACTGGTTGAATCTCCTTGCAGTCCAAGGGACTCTCAAGAGTCTTCTCCAACACCACAGTTCAAAAGCATCAATTCTTCAGCGCTCAGCCTTCTTCACAGTCCAACTCTCACATCCATACGTGACTACTGGAAAAACCATAGCCTTGACTAGACGGACCTTAGTCGGCAAAGTAATGTCTCTGCTTTTGAATATGCTGTCTAGGTTGGTCATAACTTTTCTTCCAAGGAGTAAGCATCTTTTAATTTCATGGCTGCAGTCACCATCTGCAGTGATTTTGGAGCCCCCCAAAATAAAGTCTGACACTGTTTCCACTGTTTCCCCATCTATTTGCCATGAAGTGATGGGACCAGATGCCATGATCTTCATTTTCTGAATGTTGAGCTTTAAGCTGACTTTTTCGCTCNATAACTTTTCTTCCAAGGAGTAAGCGTCTTTTAATTTCATGGCTGCAGTCACCATCTGCAGTGATTTTGGAGCCCAAGAAAATAAAGTCTGACACTGTTTCCACTGTTTCTCCATCTATTTCCCATGGAGTGATGGGACCAGATGCCATGATCTTTGTTTTCTGAATGTTCAGCTTTAAGCCAGCTTTTTCACTCTCCTCTTTTACTTTCATCAAGAGGCTTTTTAGTTTCTCACATAGGTTATTGCAAAATACTAAGTAAAGCTCCTCATGCTATAAAGTAGGTCCTAGCTGGCTTCCCTGATAGCTCAGTTGGTAAAGAATCAACCTGCAATTCAGAAGACCCTGCTTCAGTTCCTGGGTCAGAAAGATCCGCTAGAGAAGGGACAGGCTATCCACTCCAGTATTCTTGGGCTTCCCTTGTGGCTCAACTGGTAAAGAATCTGCCTGAAATGGAGGAGACCTGGATTCGCTCCCTGGGTTGGGAAGAATCCCCTGGATAAGGTAAAGGCTACCAACTCCAGTGTTCTGGCCTGGAGAACTTCATGGACAGTATAGTTGGACTATAAAGAAAGCTGAGCACTGAAGAATTGATGCTTTTGAACTGTGGTGTTGGAGAAGACTCTTGAGAGTCCCTTGGACTGCAAGGAGATCCAACCAGTCCATCCTAAAGGAAATCAGTCCTGAATATTCATTGGAAGGACTGATGCTGAAGCTGAAACTCCAATACTTTGGCCACCTGATGCTAAGAACTGACTCATTATAAAAGACCTTGATGCTGGGTGAAGGAGTCTTTGGGCCTAGAAAAGAAAACAATGGTCTCAAAGGCCCTTGCTGAATCATCTGACTTCAGAGGGAAAAAAAACAACGAACTTTAAGTCCTGCCCTGATGCTCTGGGCCTGTTGCATCTACCTGGAACTTATCACTCTCTGCCCAGAGGACTTATCACCCCCTGACCAAAACCTCCCAACCCCAGTTCACTACAAATGCTATCACAGCTAAAGATTACCCCAAACATCCTGCCTGACTGCTGTTTCCCTTATCTCTTCCATAAACCTCCCTTTAAATATGAAGCCTCCCTGATCCCTCTCGTGCTCAGCCTGGTAATTAGGCCAACTGTTGCCCCTCCTTGCCTGAATATGGGCAACCTACCTCGGTTGAGGTCATCTCTCCTTCTTTTCTTCCTTGGCCTGAACTATATCTTACACTGGGAAAGACTGAAGGCAGGAGGAGAAGGGGACAACAGAGGATGAAATTGATGGATGGCATCACTGACTCAATGGACATGAGTTTGAGCAAGCTCTGAGAGTCGGTGAAGGACAGGGAAGCCTGGCATGCTACAGTTCATGGGGTTGCAAAGAGTGGGACAAGACTGAGCAACTTTCACTTTCTTTTTCTGTTGATTGTCTATTTTATGTATAGTAGTATGTATATGTTAATCTCAGCCTCCTAGATTATCCTTCCTCCTACCTGCCTTTCCTATTTGGTAAAAATAAGTTTGTTTTCTACGTCTGTGAGTCTCTTTCTGTTATGTAAGCAAGTTCATTTGTATCATTTTTTTAGATTCCATTATATAAGTGATTTCATATATTTTTATTTGTCCGATTTACTTCATTTAGTGGGATAATCTCTAAGTCCCTCCATATTGCTGCAAATGGCATCATTTTGCCCTTTTTATGCTTGAGTAATATTCCATTATATATATGCATATATATGTGCTGCTGCTGCTGCTAAGTCACTTCAGTCGTGTCCGACTCTGTGCGACGCCATAGACGGCAGCCCACCAGGCTCCCCAGTCCCTGGGATTCTCCAGGGAAGAACACTGGAGTGGGTTGCCATTTCCTTCTCCAATGCATGAAAGTGAAAAGTGAAAGTGAGGTCGCTCAGTCGTGTGCGGCCCTCAGCGATCCCATGAACTGCAGCCTTCCAGGCTCCTCCATCCATGGGATTTTCCAGGCAAGAGTACTGGAGTTACTGGAGTGGGGTGCCATTGCCTTCTTCGATATATATGTGTGCATATATATATATATATATAGGCTTCTCTGGGTAGCTCAGCTGATAAAGAATCTGCCTGCGCAGAAGACCCCAGTTTGATTCCTGAGTCTGGAAGATCTGCTGTAGAAGGGATAGGCTACCCACTCCAGTATTCTTGGGCTTCCCAGGTGGCTTAGCTGGTAAAGAATCTGCCTGCAATGCAGGAGACCTGGGTTCAATCCCTGGGTTGGGAAGATCCCCTGGAGAAGGGAATGGCTACCCACTCCAGTATTATATATATATATATATATAATATATATATATATATATATAATTTATCTTTTTGGATTATGATTTTCTTCAGATATATGCCCAGGAATGGGGTTGCTGGATCATATGGTAGCACTATTTTTCGTTTTTTTAAGAAACCTCCATACCGTTCTCCATAGTAACTGCACTAATTTATAATCCCACCAACAGTCTATGAGAAACCTCATGTCCCTTCCATTTAAAAAATTAAGTTATTTTTAATCAGAGGATAATTGCTTTACAATATTGTGTTGGTCTCTGCCATACATCAGCATGAACCAGCCGTAGGTGTACATATGTGGTCTTCCTCCTGAGGCCCGTGCTCCTCCCACCCCGAGCCGTCCCTCTAGGCTGTCAGAGAGCGCCAGATTGGAGCTCCCTGTGTTGCACCGCAAGTTTCCACTGGCTATCTAGTTTTATGTGTGATGGTGTGTGTGTTTCAGTGCTAGTCTCTCAGTTCACCCCCTCTCCTTCCCCAGCTGTGTCCACGTGTCTGTGTCTCCACTGTTGCCCTGCGCATAGGTTGATCAGCGCCATCTTTCTAGATTCCATATATATGCATTCAGTTCAGTCGCTAGGTCGTGTCCAACTCTTTGCTACCCGTGGACTGCAGCACGCCAGGCCTCCCTGACCATCACCACTCCAGGAGCTTACTCAAACTCATGTCCATTTGGTCGGTGATGCCATCCAGCCATCTCATCCTCTGTTTCCCTCTTCTCCTCCTGCCTTCAGTCTTTCCCAGCATCAGGGGCTTTTCAAATGAGTCAGCTCTTCTCATCAGGTAGCCAAAGTACTGGAGTTTCAGCTTCAGAATCAGTCCATCCAATGAATATTCAGGACTGATTTTCTTTAGGATTGACAGGTTGGATCTCCTTGCAGTCCAAGGGACTCTCAAGAGTTTTCTCCAACACCACAGTTCAAAAGCATCAATTCTTCAGTGCTGAGCTTTCTTTATAGTCCAACTCTCACATCCATACATATATGCATTAGTATACAATAATTGTTTTTCTTTTTCTGACTTAGTTCAATCTGATAATAAGCTCTAGGGTCATCCACCTCATTTCAACTGACTCAAATTCATTCCTTTTTTTATGACTGCGACAAAGTTCCTTATATTATTCTATTGACACTTAGTGGTCAGGTGTTTTACCTCTGGCATTTAAGCCTTAATTTTTTTCTCTTTTCTCTATTTTCATCTTTATATTTTAAACCTATCAATATTTTCTAGGATATTTCATTGACTTTACCCACTTATGGGAGTTTTTAAATTTATCACACTTTTCATTTTTAAAACCTCTTTCTTTTTTTTTATTCCTTTAATCACAGCTTGTTATTTCTCATAGACGGACAGTCTTTCTAGGGATAGTATTGAAACAGGAGGGAAGGGGGCACAACTTGGAAAGAAAGACATAGACCAAGGATGCAACATTAACTGGTTAGAATCAAATGGATCCAGGATGACAGACAACTCCACTTTGAATAGACCTCAGTCAGCAAGCTTAATGACACGCGCACAGGCACCATGACAGTTCCCAGGCACTATCAGAAACCAAGGAGTGGGCAGTGGTCCAGTTCCTGGAAATCTCCGCCCCTTTTCCAAAATAGTTGGAATGATCCTCTCGCTCATTAGCCTATGAAATTACCCAGCCCATAAAAACTAACCCTGACACACTTCACGGCTGCACTCACCCTCTGTGATGGCCCACACTTTGTGAAGTATGTTCCTCTCTGAATCTGAATAAATCACTTCTTACCTATCACTTTGTCCCTCAATAAGTTCTTTCTGTGATGAGACATTAAGAACATAAACTTCATCATGTCCTGAACCCAGGCACCATGGGTTTTGGCTGGGTTGAGTCCCAGCCACATGGATTCAAATCCCATGCAGGAGTTTGGTTGGGTTCAAGCCCCAGCCTGAGGCAAATGGTCTCAGTATGCCTTCCTCTGTTTGTTTTGAGCTCTAGCTTTAATATTAGAGACTTTCTCAGATGTTTGTGTGTTCTTTTGCAATATGTAAAATACAGACAGACCTTGGAGATGTTGTGGATTTGGTTCCAGACCACTGCAATAAAGTGAGTATCATCATAAAGCAAGGCACAGGAACATTTTGGTTTCCAGCGCATATGATGCTAAGATAGCGGAATAGAAGGACGTGCGCTCACCTTCTCCTGTGAGAACACCAAAATCACAAATAGTTGCTGAACAGCCATTGACAGGAGAACGTGGAACCCACCAGAGAAAGATACCCCATGTATAAGGGCCGAGGAGAAGCCACATCAAGATGGTAGGAGGGGTGCAATCACATTTAATATCAAACCTCATACTTGCCAAGATGCTTGGAGGGCACAAACAAAATCTTGTGTCATGACTCCCACAACAGATTGAGCCAGACTTGCCTTTGAGTGTTTGAGGGTCTCCTGCAGAGACATAGGGCAGCAGCAGTCCTTCCTGGGAGATGTGGCATGTGGCCTAAGTCCTCTCAGAGGAGGTCACTATTAGCCCCGCTATAGAACCACTGTGTGGGTGATCCACAAACTGGAGAACAATTATACCAAGGAAATTCTTGCACTGTCGAGAAAGTTCTAGGTTCTACAACAGACTTCCTAACCTTGGGATCCAGCAAAGAGGCATAACAAAAATAAGTTATTGCTCTCTTTACAGGAAATTTCAAGAGTTTTAGGAGCTAGGTGTTAGGAACAGGAGGAAGACCAAATACCTGTCTTATTATAAACCACAATATCACAGTAAGCCTAAGGGATGTTTGTAGGGGCAGTATCCTGAACAGTCCAGGTGCCAGATAATAATATTGAACAGTGTTTGCAAATCTAAAATGGACAAACGTGAAATCAAGAAGGCTGAGAAGGGAGCTGTGTGGGGCTCTGCTGAGGCTCAGCGGGCCTACGGAAAAGGAAGCTGGCAAGTGCCCTCACCACAGGGCAGGCAAGACCCCAGGACCTGCCACACGTGTCCAAGGGCTCTCTCTTCAGAAGTCTGAGGACGGGTGATTTCAGTTCCTGCCAAGTTTACTATGGTTTAACCTCACAATTTAAAATTTATGTGGAATTTATTGGTATGGACATAAGAATAAATTATTTGTCCACACTGTTGACCAGTTACCAGTGAGACTTAGTATCCATTTCTTTTTTTCATTAATTATTGATCCTTTCTTAAACCTTCCACTAACTTATTGCATATAACAGGGTACATTTCTGTCATTTCTAGTCAGTTCTGTTTATGTACATTTTTCTGAATTACTTTTACACTATTTTAAGTATCAGCACTTTATATTTTACTATTTGTTCCCTCCATTACTTTTATTTTGTAGAACATTCTTTGATATTTTTCCCTGAAAAACTCTAGATCCATTCTATTAATTGTAAGAAATAGAAACTTGAAGTGGTCCATTTTCTAGACAAAGTTGAAGCCTGGACTCTGTAGATAAAATTGAGGCCTGGACTCTTTAGATAAAGTTGAGGTTGGGGGAGGGAGATCAGACTGGATCCTAAAGAGACAGGACTCCACCCATTGCCTGTGCCCTAAAGTCATTGGCTCTAAACTTGCCTAACAACTTGCAGATGTGACCCAGTTCATGCACCAGGAGGGTCCCTAAACAAACAGGATATTGAGGGAAGGAATAAACCAGCAAGAAAGTCTTTGCTGAAAAATGTAGATATAGGTTGGGAAGGGAGAAAAAAGGATAACTTATAAAGAAATAATGAAACTTAGGCAATGTCTGGAAAGACTGTACCCCCCATAGTACTCAGCCAATGAGGAACCAAGGAGAGGGACCGGCATGTTAGGGCTTGTTGTACCCAACCTGGGTGTGCCCGCCAGACACCCAATCTTGAAAAGACTGTCATTAAAATTTTGCTTTCATTGTGCTTCGTGTCTCTGAGTCCATCCCTTGGTTTGGGGCCGGTGAGTGTGTTTCTCACATTCGTTTCAAAAATACCTAAACAAGAAAAAGAAACAAAAAAATACTAAACATTTTTAAAGGCTGTATGAATTGTGTTTGAAACGCAATACTTTTATGATCCTTGGTTTTCTAACCTAGAAATGAGGTAAATCTTAGAATAGTTAAGACTTTGATTAATATCTTCCTAAGCTCTAGTAGATTGTCTTAATATTTATTGGGAATATTCTTAGACATGTAAATTTTTGTCAGTGTTAGTGTTGTATTGGTCAATGAGAACTTTTCCTTTCCCTCATTGTGTTCTATAGAAAAGTGAGGTGGTTTTTTTTTTTCTCCTCAAGGTAATGTGAAGCACTGACTCATTGGAAAAGACCCTGATGCTGGGAAAGATTGAAGGCAGGAAGAGAAGGGGATGAAGAGAGGGCAAGATGGTTGGATGGCATTCCCAAGTCAATGGACATGAGTTTGAGCAAGCTCCGGGAGTGGGTGATGGACAGGGAAGCCTGGCACGCTGCATGCAGTCCATGGGGTCGCAAAGAGTCAGACACGACTGAGCTACTGAACTTTCTCCTCATAGTTAGTCCACGTATTGCTTCCTCTTAGTAGTCCTGAGAACCTTCTAGTTCATTTATTTGAATTTTGGGGGTATACAGCCATATTTCATACATGAAATTAAAAGACGCTTACTCCTTGGAAGGAAAGTTATGAGCAACCTAGATAACATATTGAAAAGCAGAGACATTACTTTGCCAACAAAGGTCCATCTAGTCAAGGCTATGGTTTTTCCAGTAGTCATGTATGGATGTGAGAGTTGGACTGTGAAGAAAGCTGAGTGCCAAAGAATTGATGCTTTTGAACTGTGGTGTTGGAGAAGACTCTTGAGAGCCCCTTGGACTGCAAGGAGATCCAACAGTCCATTCTGAAGGAGATCAGCCCTGGGATTTCTTTGGAAGGAATGATGCTAAAGCTGAAACTCCAGTACTTTGGCCACCTCATGCGAAGAGGTGACTCATTGGAAAAGACTCTGATGCTGGGAGGGATTGGGGGCAGGAGGAGAAGGGGACGACAGAGGATGAGACGGTTGGATGGCATCACTGACTCGATGGACGTGAGTTTGAGTGAACTCCGGGAGTTGGTGATGGACAGGGAGGCCTGGCGTGCTGCAATTCATGGGGTTGTAAAGAGTCGGACACTACTGAGTGACTGAACTGAACTGAACTGAATAGCTATACTGAAACAGGAGGGAGGGGCAGAGCCCAACCTTTAAAAGAATGACATAGCCATCAGTTCAGTTCAATCGCACAGTCGTGTCCAACTCTTTGCCATGAAAGTGAAATCGCTCAGTCGTATCCGACTCTTTGCGACCCCGTGGACTGTAGCCTACCAGGCTTCTCTGTCCATGGGATTCTCTAGGCAAGAATACTGGAGTGGGTTACCATTTCCTTCTCCAGGGGATCTTCCCGACCCAGGGATTGAACCCGGGTCTCCCGCATCAGAGGCAGACGCTTTAACCTCTGAGCCACCAGGGAAGCCCTCTAAAAACTGGTTAGAATGAACTAGATCCAGGAGGGGAAAAGATTTAACTTGCAGTAGATCTTAAGCCTCGTTATACATTCACTGTAATACGTTAGCATAAGCTAAGGACACAATCACAAGTGCCTGGATAGTGCCAAGGCTGATCATAAAAGATAAAAAAGTGGGCAGTGGCCCCGTTCCTGGAAATCCCTGCTCCTTTTCTGAACTAGTTGGAGTAACCTTCCCACTCATTAACCTATGAGATTACCCAGCCCATAAACACTAACCAAACCATATTTGGGGGGCTCTTGCCTTCTGAGATGGCCCCTACTCTGTCTGGGGAGGGTGTTTCTTCCAGGGGCACTGTCATCTTTCGATACAAGCTGCATTCTGTGTATGGAATGTGTTTCTCTCTAAATAAATCCACTTCTTACCTATCACTCCGTGTCTCACTGAATTCTTTCTGTCAAGAGACATAAAGAACCTGAACTTCAATAAGTCCTGAGACCAGGTGTGTGATTTCAATGAAAAGATAGTGGATTCAAGTCCCAGTCTGAGTCACGGCCAAATTTGAGTCCCAACCCATGGGTTCAAGCCCCACCTGAGGTGCATGGTTTCAGCTGGCAACCACGAAGGGACAGTGATAAGGTAAGAAAATGTTGAGAGTTAGGTCTAGGTCCTAGAAAGGCTAATGGGACACCAAGAACCAAGTGTACTGTGGAGGATGCTCTACCAGGGTTTGCCCGTTTTTGATGCACTTCAGTTCAGTTCAGTCGCTCAGTCGTGTCCGACTCTTTGCAACCCCATGAATCGTAGCACGCCAGGCACCCCTGTCCATCACCATCTCCTGGAGTTCACTCAGAC
>SJYT01071962.1:401987-419517 GCA_006410635.1 Cephalophus harveyi
TTTCAGCTTTAGCATCATTCCTTCCAAAGAAATCCCAGGGCTGATCTCCTTCAGAATGGACTGGTTGAATCTCCTTGCAGTCCAAGGGACTCTCAAGAGTCTTCTCCAACACCACAGTTCAAAAGCATCAATTCTTCGGTGCTCAGCCTTCTTCACAGTCCAACTCTCACATCCATACATGACCACAGGAAAAACCATAGCCTCGATTAGACGGACCTTAGTCGGCAAAGTAATGTCTCTGCTTTTCTAAGGTTAGCATAGATTAAAACTAGATAATATAACCCATAAATTAACCGTGACTATACATACTATGTATGTATGTGTACCACTATGGCTCAGACAGTAAAGCGTCTGTCTACAATGCGGGAGACTCGGGTTCGATCCCTGGGTCGGGAATCCCCTGGAGAAGGAAATGGCAATCCACTCCCATACTATTGCCTGGAAAATTCCATGGACAGAGGAGCCTGGTAGGCTACAGTCCATGGGGTCGCAAAGAGTCGGACACGACTGAGCGACTTTACTTACTTACTATACATACTGTGGTACTATCTAATGTGCTGTAAAGCCAACTCCTCTCATTTCCTTCTACATATCTTGTGGCTGTCTTGTTTACAGTTGAGAGACAGGGAAGTGGCCATTGTAATCTCTGCTAAATATCAGTAAAACTTGATTTCTTTATTTTATTTTGATAAAATAGACATTTTGAAATTTTCTTCTCACATTCTAGTGGCATGATCTATTTTGGTGATAACTGATAAGCTTCTATTGCTATTAAGGAAATAGAATAAATAGATCAATATTAGTCTTAAGATATTTAAAGAATAATTGGATATTACTTTGGAACTTAATTAATTAATTAAATTGGTAAGCTTATGGGTCTAGACTTTACATGGTCTTGCATAATCATTTGCACATAGATATAAGAAGCATTCAATTCCTTTTCAAATAAGAGATTTATGCCATAGGTTATTATTGGCAGAGGTCTCATGGACAGCTCACACTGTCGCTCTAATTTAAACATTTGCTTTATTATAAAACCAGAAATTAAATGGTATCTACCCATTGTTCTCAATATTTGAGTACAATTTTAAAGAAAAACTATTTTTTGTGCACATACTTTTCCTAGCCTTATTTTGTAAATTTTTTTTTCACTCATTAATATGCTTAGTTTTGCTTACATGCAGTTGCATTCCCTAAATATATTACTTTGTTTCATAAATAACATAGTTGGTGAATATTAATTAGATTGTAGAATAAATCTATTATTTATTCCTGAAGGGGCCTTTTGGCTTCCTACCAGCTTGAAAATCTTTAAATCTACAGCAAGGAGATTTTTTAGTATCCCCTTTCTTTACCATGTTGTTTATTTTCCTTTTTAAGAAATAAAATGTATAAATGAATAATTCAAGCTTCAAACATACAAATGGGCAATTCAGCCTAGATATTTGCAGCATCTCTCTTTGCAAGTTTAAAGGTACTTATCACTTTAGTTGCTAGGTGCTCAGAAAAAAGATGTTAAAAAATAATAAACTCAGTAATAAATATTCATTGATCTAAGTTCTGCTGCAACCATTTAGGGTTATTTTGGAGAATGTGAAATGATATGTATGCATTTGGTCCATTTATCTCCCAGGCTCATTGACTGTACCAGTGTGGTGGATCCATGTCCTTTTCCTTCTTTGGTTTATGCTATGCATTCATTAGTTCTTAAGCAGGTATACTTGCTCAGAAAGAAAGATTTAAAAATGATTCTAATAATGATGAAATTTGTATTAGGAAGGCTATCCTCTTGCTGATTGTTATTGTAAAGGTTGGAGGGTAGTCGGGATTCAGGCCAAGAACAAAGATGGGGTAGGTTATTGGTCAAAGATTTAATTGGAAATACCAAGAGCTGCTTAATTTACTTTTCAAAGCTAAGGTCAGGTTTCTTCATTATAGGGTGAATACAGTGTCCTCACTGGTGGGCAGCTGGCTAAGACTCATTTTTCCAATAAAAATACTTTCCCCTATACTCTGGTCTTTGACACTCTTGGCAAATTCCTATAGAAATTGTTTATGTTATTCATTCATTAATTCTCACATTCACTTACTCATTTAACAAACATTTATTGAATTATATAAACTATATATGATGCTGGAAATATTTTTTAAAAGCGTGGTACCTGACCTCAAACAGTATAGATTTCTTCCACATCTAAGTCCTTTTATATTTGACACATTAATTGGCTTTAGTCATTTAATGTATATGCCAAATATAAAAGGACTTAGATGTGGAAGAAAGTTTATACTACTTGAGGTAAGGTACCATGCTTTAAAAAAATATTTAATGTATACATCTTATTCAGCTCCTTAGAACAATTCTCAGTTGTTGATTAATAGAGATGGTTTGCTTGTCAAGTGAGGCATTACAGATAAACACTAAATTTAACTTCTGAATTACTAGTGTTCTCAGATCATGAAACTTGAATAATAGGATGAATTCAATGGTACTTAACAAACTGCAAAGAGTCCGACACGACTAAGCAACTTCACTAACAAACTGCTAAATTTACACTGAATTAAAGTTTAGGGAGTTCTCTCAAATACTATAATCTAGTAGCTGTGTCCCCAGATGCACAGTAGAACACCTTGGGGAACTTTTTTTGTGATCCAGGCTCTAGACCAATGAAAATAGAATCTCAGTTGAGTTCCGGCATGTAGCAGGCTTGAGAATCATTCCTGTATGGCACTTACCCCAAGAATAATAATGCCAATGTTTTTCAGATGAGGACACGGACATTCAGACAGGTAAGATAAGTTGTCTAAAGTGGGGAGCTGGTAAATGGAAGAGGCAGGATCTGAATCCAGATCTTGCTATAAAGCTTTTCCCATTTCTAAAATTCCATCATTCCATGATGTTGGTCCTCAAATATATGGCACTTGTTTTTTTTTTCCCATACTATTTTGTTTTTAAAACATTCTGGTGACTTCTTTCCTGATACTTGACCATGGTGCACACATCTGTAATTAATATTTGTGATGAATAGAACTGAAATAAGGGAGAAAAGAAGGTCCTTTGGTTAGTCTTACTTAATAGGGCTAGAAGTTTCAGGAAAGCACTTGAAAACAGAAAATGGTAGGATTCTATCATTTCAGAATGCTCACTTTACTTGTTTAACCCATGATGAGAGCTTTGGGGTGATTGCTTTAGGTCAACATTACTAGAAATTGTGAGTTGGAATTATGTGCTATCTATGACCACAGCTAACACACAGAGGAAATGAGACATTCATGCTTTTCTATGTTAATTTTTAGAAGGATGGTTAGCTTGAAGGGACTTAGCATGAGCTATGAAAAGACTTTTATTTTTCTCTTTTTCACAGCCCTTTGTGCAAAAATCAAGGAGTGAACTCTTCAATCCATTCAACCTTCCATTTATTCCTGTTAGAAGTCCAGTTATCGCTGAAGGCAGGTTTTAGGGAGTCCTAGGATCTGGTTGATAATACCCTTTTTTGTTATCCCCATACCCCGAACACACTTTTATCATTACACTTAAATTATTGTGTGCAAGTTTAACTGTTTATGTACCTCTCTCTCACTAGTCTGTGCATTCTTAAAAGGCAAATATTGTATTCTTTTTCAACTCTGTTTACCTAGTGGCTATGACAGTGCTTGGCATACAGTAAATACTCAATACATATTTGGTCAATTAAATTGCATTTGTTTTTTGATGATCTTTTATAGGAAATGGAATTTGAGCCTGACTTCTGCTGATAATAAATTATTCTCTCTAGCAGAGTGTGTCAGAGTGTTTCAGAGGATACATTAAAATCTCAGCAGTTATCTTCCCAGGCCACCAGTTTCCCTCTTGTTAAGAAACAGTATTTATCATAGTAAATAGCCCATTTGGGGTGGTTCATTCAGGCTTTAGTACCAAATTTAGCATAATAGGAAGTCACAAATTCCCTTTTGGCCAAAAGTGCAAAGTTTGACAGCTTCTCCCAGGAAGACAACTTTGCGTTAATTTACTCCACTTTATTTGTAAAAGATATAAAAATCTATAAACATTTTATAGCTATTCGGAGGTGGTAAACAACATTCTAGCCAACCACTTATGCTTTTAATAAGCATATTTTTATGCCTTGTATATAATTTTTTGAAAAATTATAGTCTAGTTTGTGGTTTAAATACTCAGTTAAATTATCTTGTTTATAAATGGTACTCTGTGTAGTGATGTTTCAGTGGTTTATCACGTTTAGAAAATGTGAAATTTTTGCCTTATGGTTAGTTGTAGGAGAGATGTTTCTGTTTTATTTTTAAATTTATTTTAATTTAAATATAGTTAGATTCCCCTTTTTAGTGTACAGTCCATGAGTTTGGCAAATGTGTAGGGTTACATGGCCATCACCACAATTAAAATGCAAAACTTTTACAACCTTCCTCTCCTTTAACATTACCTTATGCTCTCCCTTTAAAGCCAAATCTCCCCCCACCCTTACCACCTGACACCCACTGATTTGTTTTGCCTTTTTCAGAATGTCATATAAATGAATGTAATCATACTGTTCAGCCTCTGGATTCTGGCTTTTTCACTTAGCATAAAGCATTTAAGACTCATGCATTTGTTTCATGTATCAGTCGATAGTTTGATTCTCTTTATTGTTGAGTAATTTCATAGTATGGATGTACCAGTGTTTGTTTATAACCATTCTTCTTTGAGGGACCTGTGGTTTATTTGTAGATTTTGGTGATTATAGATGATATAAATATTTACATATAGGACATTTTTTTGGTGTAAACAGAGGTTTCATTTCACTTAGGTAAACACCTAGGAGTAGTATTGCCAGATTATATACTAAGTGTATGTTAAATTTTATGAGAAACTGGCAAACCATTTTTCATAGTGGCTGTGCCATTTATGCTCTTACCAGCAACTATGGGTTCCCATTGCTCTGTATCTTCACCAGCACCAGGTGTTATTTCTTTTATTTTAGTCATTCTGATAGGTATATATAGTGGTATAAAGATGTTTCCAATTATCTGGGGTAATTTTGTTGTTGGTGGTAAGGTTTTCATAACATAAGCAAATGTTTTCCCTTACTTTCTTTTGTTGATCATTAACACAGAGACCTTTGTGCCTATAATCTTAAAACTTAAGCATAATGCTGATATTCCAGAAGACTGCTTTAGTCTATTTATCAAGGAAAATTCATAGTACAATGAGAAATTTTAAGTATTGCTATTGACTAGGACTGAACTTTTGTGACTTCATACTAAATGAAAGCAACAAGACCTCCTCTTAACTACATTTTTAATTCAGTTTCTCACCCCTCTGGTCTCTCCTGATTATTCTTCCTCATGTCCAGTATTTCTGCAGTGCTCCTTTCCTCATGCCGTCATCATTCATTCATAGCCCTTCACCGATGTCCTCACAACAGTATATAGTCTAATGCTTATACACAGTTGTTGTTGTTGTTGTTTAGTTTCTGAGTCATGTCTGACTCTTTTGCAACCTCATGGACCCCTGCTAAGCTCCTCTGTCAATGGGATTTTTTAGGCAAGAATACTAAGGTGGGTTGCCATTTCCTTCTCTAAGGGATCTTCCCGACCCAGGGACTGAAGCCATGTCTCCTGCTTTGGCAAGCAGATTCTTTACCATTGAACCACCAGGGAAGCTCCACTTTTGTACAAAGAGTCTGGCATTACTTGGACTTAGTTTTATACTCAGATTTGACATATATTAGCTGAGTGTAGTATTCAAAAATTAATTTTTCTAAACTTTGGTTTCTCATTTTAAAAATAAGTATTGATAGGACCTGCATAAAGCATTTTGTACCAAGTGGTCAGGGCTCAATCCACATCAGCAATTAGTAACTGAGCACCATCTACCACAGGACTTTTATTCAGCCAGCCTGTCTGCCACAATCATCACTGCAAATCTTCTAACATAAGCAAGTCAGTCTCCTGAGTTTCCTGACATCTTTGCTTGGTTCTTGTTCTCAGAAGTTCCCATTCAGGTGCAATTAAACCATGTCTGGGGCTACCTCCGTGGCTCAGTGGTAAAGAATTTGCCTGCAATGCAGGAGTTGCAAGAGACACAGGTTTGATCCCTGGGTCAGGAAGATTCTTTGGAGGAGGGCATGGCAACCCACTCCAGTATTCTTGCCTGGAAAATCTCCATGGACAGAGAAGCCTGGAAGGCTATGATCCACAGGGTCGCAAAGAGTTTGTCATGACTGAAGTGACTTAGCACGCACACAAGCAAACCATGTCTGAGTCAGGGTGATCTACAAGTGGGTGGGTCACAAGAAGTTGCTTTGCCTGGGAGTTCTAGGCTGAGCTGGAGAGGAGCAGTTAGCAAAGCCTTCTGGGAGTTAGCCTGGCACAGCCATTATGGCATGCTGCTTGTCTCTTAATCAGCATTTCTGACCTGGTGGAAAGGGCCACAGACAGGGCTGAGGGGGCTGTTTTCATGAACATGGTGTTGGTGCTTAGTTGAAATAAGTTGCCACAGAGTAGGAAAATGAAGTCTCTGTCACACTCTTGCTCATTAGTGTGATTTTGGCTCAGGAGGACTCCAGGAGTGCAGGGCAGTGTGACTCCCCTTGGGGGCAGGCATCTCTTGGAGGTCACATTGCTATGGTCTGTCCTGTGGGCACCAGCACTGTGGACCGTGATATGGTTTTCTTCTGTCCCAGAGAAGTGTTCCCAAATGGAAGTCAGGGATGAATGATATTGATACTCGGAGTATGTAATTAAGGATGGAGGCCTGGCATTAGGTTGTTACGGCTAAGAAATTCAGGTTATTTCAATTAATAATCTCTCCTCTGTGTCCACAATATTAGCAAGGCCTGAATAAACTCAGACTGAACCGAAAAGTTTCTCCACACAGTCTGTCGAGGTACTGCTCTTTAAGGAGCTCTGAACCTTACCTCTTCCAGACGAAGTCCAGTCTCTTATTTGTCTTCATTTATATTTTAAAAATGTACTTATGTCTTAGCTTAATAACTATGTGGTAAAAACCACAAAGCCTTATGTTCATTTGTTTTGCCATCTCTTTGTTCTGTTTATGCTTTTCCTGCCTTTCACAGTGAATACACAAAGGAGTAGAAAAAATGTCATTTGAATTGGTTTTATTCTAGGATTTGGGGTCCTAATTTCTGAAAATTCTCTCTTTGCAATAAGATGCTAAATAAACATGATGATAACTTTAAAATAATATTATTATTGTTAGCAGACATAAATTATATATATATAATGGATCAACAGCAAGGTCCTACTGTTTAGCACAGGGAATTATATTCAATATCCTTTGATAAACCATAATGGAAAAGAATATGAGAAAGAACATATATATTTGGCAGTGAATCACTTTGCTGTGTAGCAGAAATTAATATATTGTACATCAGCTGTACTTCAGTAAAATAAAAAAAAATGCTAAAACCTATGCATCATTTAGTCTTGTTGACACTAAAAAGGGAACATCATACATGACAATATCCACTAGATGTTTTTCTTCCTTTTCTAAGTGAAGTATTATACTCATTATAATATGTTATTCTATATCTAAAGCTATTTATTTAAATCAGAGCCTATATAATATTGCTTAACAATATGATACATTTATGCCAGTTCAATTTTGGAGAAACACCAATAGCAAATGAATTGTACTGGTTGTGCTGCAGTTAAAAGGAATTTCTTAACTGACCTGCCTGGGGTAGGTCATGCCTCTGAGAGGTCAAACTGAGAGTGGCGTCTGATCCTGTAAAGACAAAGCAGGGTGGCAACTCAAGGATCAGTCCTTGCTGGAGTTAGCCTTGAGAAAAAACGACTGTTAAATCACTTTTTGAACCTGACGTGTTAGTATGCTGAGCGTTTAGAAGCAGATCTCAGCATGGACACTGTTTTGTTGTTCAGTCGCTCAGTCATTTCCGACTCTTTGTGAACTCCTGGACTGCAAGACGCCAGGCTTCCCTGTTCTTCACTATCTCCTGGAGTTTGCTGTTGGGCAGATTTAAACATTTAGATCAAGTCTGTGAAGATAACAGAGAACTTCAGGGAAGGCCAGATAAGTTTGATAAATATTTAGCCTTATTTTTCTTTTCTTTGATTTTATCTTGGAATATTCTTATATTATTTAAAAATAGTTTTAAATGAAAATTAACTTTTTAAAATGCAATAAACCTATAAATCCTTTACTCCTTGTTAGATATTACACTTCTACTGTATAGAACCATGTGGATAAATACAGACACTCCTACTTTAGCAAAGATTCAAAATATGCTTTTACATTTCTTAAACTTGAAATGGACAATAGTTGAATACTGGAAATATTAATAAAACCAGGTATACATTAATGAACAATATTTTTTATTATGTAGAGCAATTATATTCTAATAAAAAGTTAATCACAAAAAAGAAGAAAAACTGAAGTTACACATGTATTCACACATTTATTTGAGGATAAAGGCTACATTTTTTAGGCTGAAGTGAGAAAAAATTTTTGTCATATGTTGGCATGCATAGAGAATCAACACTATATTCAAGTTGAACAGTTTTTATTCATTACAATTTTCTAAATCAATCAGAACTAAACACATATTCATAACAAAGTCAGGGCTTGAACAACAGTAATTTCTTAGAGATTTATCACATCTCATCTATTTTCATTCTAAAAGAGCTTACTTTTAATAAGAGCTATTTCAATGTAAAAGTATTTTTTTCCTCATGAACTAGAAATGTGATCACTGAATAAAACATAAGATAGCGGAAAAGTATTTAGTTAATTTTTTATGTTAGGTTTTTCTAGTTCCGTATAGTAAAAAAAAATTTTGACATAACTCGACATAGAACTGAGATGTTTTTGTGGAATACTGGAGTTGAGTAAGTGTTAACATTTCTGGTTGTCACTCTAAAAACTAAACATTGTATGCTTTCATTTGAATTTCCTTATAATACTTAGCATATACAATATATATCCTAATTGTGTCTTGTAACAGTCTTGCCATTATTCAGTTCAAATAAGATCTGGGAATTGGGGCATTTGACTTCTTCATTGAATCACTCTGTGATTTTGGACAAATCATTATCTTTGCTCAAACTTGACCAGTTACAAATTTGCTGTTTTTACATATGCTTTACTAATATACAATCAAACTAGGACTTATGTCTACCTGGGACAAAATATGGTGATAAAAAGTATAGACTTAAAAAAAAAACCTTTTTATTTTGTATTGGAGTATAGTTGATTAACAATGCTGTCAGGTATATGGCAAAATGACTCAGTTATACATAATGCATGTATCTATTCTTTTTCAAATTATTTTCCCATTTAGGTTGTTACATAATATTGAGAAGAGTTCCCTGTATTATACAGTAGGTCCTTGTTGGTTATCCATTTTAAATACAGCAGTGTGTACACGTCAATCCAAAACTCCCTAACTATCCCTTCCTCCCACCCTTCCCCCTGGTAACCATGTGTTCATTCTCTAAGTCTGTGAATCTGCTTCTGTTCTGTAAATAAATTCATTTGTATCATTTCTTTTTAGATTCTACCTGTAAGTGATATCATGCTATATTTCTCTTTCTCTATCTGAATTATTTCACTTAACATGACAATTTCTAGGTCTATCCATGTTGCTGTAAGTGGCATTATCTCATTCTTTTGAACTCCCTGATGTTCAAGCTGGCTTTAGAAAAGGCAGAGGAACCAGAGATCAAATTGCCAACATCCGCTGGATCATGGAAAAAGCAAGAGAGTTCCAGAAAAACATCTACTTCTGCTTTATCGACTATGCCAAAGCCTTTGACTGTGTGGATCACAATAAACTGTGGAAAATTCTGAAAGAGATGGGAATACCAGACCACCTGACCTGCCTCTTGAGAAATCTGTATGCAGGTCAGGAAGCAACAGTTAGGACTGGACATGGAACAACAGACTGGTTCCAAATAGGAAAAGGAGTGCGTCAAGGCTGTATATTGTCACCACCATTCTGAAGGAGATCAACCCTGGGATTTCTTTGGAAGGAATGATGCTAAAGCTGAAACTCCAGTACTTTGGCCACCTCATGCGAAGAGTTGACTCATTGGAAAAGACTCTGATGCTGGGAGGGATTGGGGGCAGGAGAAGAAGGGGACGACCGAGGATGAGATGGCTGGATGGCATCACTGACTCAATGGATGTGAGTCTGAGTGAACTCCGAGAGATGGTGATGAACAGGGAGGCCTGGCGTGCTGCGATTCATGGGGTCGCAAAGAGTCGGACACGACTGAGCGACTGAACTGAACTGAATATTCCATTGTATATATGTACCACATCTTCTTGATCCACTCCTCTGTTGATGGACATTTAGGTTGCTTCTATTCTTTGGCTATTGTACACAGTGCTGTAATGAACACTGGGGTACATGTATTCTTTTCAGCCATGTTTTTCTGACTATATGCCCAGGAATGGGTTTGCAGGACCATAGGGTAGCTCTGTTTTAATTTTGTAAGAAACCTCCATACTGTTTTCCATAGTAACTGTACCAATTTGCACTCCCTTCAAGAGAACACAAGAATTACACCTAACTGCTGAACAGCCATCAACAATAACAACAAAATGCTGGAACCTACCCATACACCATGTGTGTGCTGCTGCGCTCAGTTGGGTCTGACTCTTTGTGACCCCATGGACTGTAGTCCACCTGGTTCCTTTGTCCACGGAATTTCCCAGGCAAGAATAGTGGAGTGGGTTGCCATTTCCTACTCCAGGGGATCTTCCTGACCCAGGGATTGAACCTGTGTCTCTTGCATCTCCTGTATTGGTAGGCAGATTCTTTACCACTGCACCACCTGGCAAGCCCAATACACTAGGATTGTCTTAATAAGGATAAGATTTTGCCATTTTCACCCAGGGCTAGAATGTATCCCCCCAAGTGAGTGATTACATGAAGCCAACCATGGCTACTTACAGAAGACAACAAATAACTGGTCTAGAGTCTCTTCAAGGATTTATGCAACACAAATGACCACTTCTCCATTTCATAAGATTTTCTTTTGTTCTTGTGAGCTAGAAGAAAATATAGTTCAACTCCCCTAAATGTTATGAGTCAGCTGTGTTTGAAATGAGTTGTAAATTAACCAAGACCTAGTGGCAAAGATGAACTAAACTTCAAGTCTTATGACACTTAAACCAGTGGTACATTTATAAGTTGAGGAAAATGTTGCTTGTTACATGGAAGTAATATGTTTTCATTAAAGAAACTTTTTTTGTGCTTTTTGCTGGCCAGAGAAAGACATTTCTTTTCACCTCAGCCATCTTCAGAGTGGGATGGTATTGTTGGTTATTGTAAGTAAGCTACTGCAGTTTGCCCATACATGAGATATTTATTAGAAGAAAATTATCTTCATTTTCTTGTTGTTTCATAACAGTTTTAAGGTTCTGAGTCTCATTTATGGTTCCAAATCAGTGATGATATTAGCTACACATGTTTTCTGTTATTTGGCTCATTTTTCCCTGAGCTTCATTGTCATTTGTATTATGAAAAGAAAGTGTGAAAGTGTTAATCACTCAGTCATGTCTAACTCTTTGAGACCCCGTGGACTGTAGCCCACCAGGCTCCTCTGTCCGTGGAATTGAATTCTCCAGGCAAGAATGCTGGAGTGGATTGCCATTTCTTTCTCCAGGAAATCTTTCCCATCCAGGGACCAAACCCTGGTCTCCTGCATTGCAGGCAGATTCTTTACCGCTGAGCCATGAAAAGAAGAGTTGGTCTTATTCCTGAAACTAAAATAAAATCAACAAATTTAAAGTTTATCAATCTATCTACTTGGGTATTATTAAGGGAATGGTGTTATGTAGATAAGTAACTTTAAATGTAGGAGTTTCTTTTTAGACAGTATATATTACAAGGGATTTTGTATAAAAGCTCTTATGATATTTTGTCATATTAAATTCTTTATAGAATGTAACTAAGAGAAACCCTGCTAATCGCTTAGTCAAACAAGGAAAATATATTGCATACATAGTTACTCTCTCAATTTGTGTTTTTGGAAGACTTAGCATATCATCTGTGATACTATGCACTTTTGTCCAGTATCACCTTCAGAATAATTTTAACACAATGCTTCAATCAGTCATTATCAATTAATTGGAATTAATGTGAGGGAAGAAATAAAGATCTTATGATATTTTGTCATATTAAATTCTTTGTAGGCTATAACTGAGAGAAACCCTGCTAATCCCTTAGTCAAATAAGGGAAATATATTGCATACATATAGCTACTCTCCCATTTGTGTTTATAGAAGACTTAGCATATCATCTGTGATGACTTAGCATATCATCTGTGATACTTTTCACTTTTGTCCAGAATTGATACTTTTGAACTGTGGTTTTGGAGAAGACTCTTGAGAGTCCTTTGGACTGCAAGGAAATCAAACCAATCAATCCTAAAGGAAATAAATTCTGAATATTCATTGGAAGGACTGATGCTGAAGCTGAAGCTCCAATACTTTGGGCACCTGACTCATTAGAAAAGACCGTGATGCTGGGAAAGATTGAAGGCAGGAGGAGAAGGAGACAACAGAGGAAGAGATTGTTGGAGACAACAGAGGAAGAGATTGTTGGATGGCATCACTGATATGAATTTGAGCAAGGCCTGGGAGTTGGTGTTGGACAGGGAAGCCTGGTGTGCTGTAGTCTACGGGGTCACAAAGAGTCAGACACCACTGAGTGGTTGAACTGAACTGATGATCTAGTCTGACCTCTCATTTTCCATCTGAAGCAACTAAGGCCCAAAGAGACAAGGGTCTTAAAAGACTCTGGTATAGATGGAATTAGAGCTGTGTTCCCATATTTCAACTTCAGGGTTCTTTAACTCCTTTATCCTACTCAGTCAGCAAGCAAAATATATAGTATGGGTACGAAGCTTCCTTGTCTTTTTAGAGTCTTCTTTATTCAATTTTCTAATCTTCTTGTTTCTGAGTCATTATTATCATCTGACCTGTGTACAGTTTCTTAAAATGGGGAGGGAAAAAAAAATACTTATCTCTGAAGAGCATTCAAACCTCATTTAGCATGAAACCAGCACACAGAATATATAAGCTCTCAATGGTAAATGACATGTATATCAAAGTATAATTATCATAAAAATACAGTGAGAAATCTTAACATCCCAATGTAACTGTAACATCCCAATGTACTGTAAATCTAGCAATACAACAGAATATCTTGGAGGAAAAAACTGTATTGGCCCACTGTTATTTCTGATCCCAGCTTACATCAGCTTTTGTAGTCTCAGTCCTGGTTTATTATTAGGAGCTCATGAATGTTGGAACTTGTAGAGAGGGGGCACTAGTGGACATGTTTGGTTCCACTAGTACCTGAATGTACTAGAAATCTTTTCTTTTGAAAGCAGTAAGTCTTTCTTATACTTTTCATTGCAGTGCCACTTTGGTAAAGTTAAGTATGCATAGGCTCCTCTTCCTGATGTCCACCATTTAAACTTTAAACCTTTCCCTTCCCTCTTTCATTTTTGTCAACTTATATACTGATTGTGTAGGTTATATGGTGCCTTCAGAGAAGCTGGTATGTAGAGATAACACATAAGAAGACATAAAGAATGTAGAGACATTCATGTATTGTAGCTTAGAGCTAAATTAAATTAAAGGTAGGAAAAGCTTTCAAGAGTGTGAGCGTATTGCTTACTGAGTGTTTGGAAGCTATTGAAATAGAGTTTCAGAGTTAAGACTGTAGGAATATTCTCACTGAGAGTGGACAATCTAGCTCATGGAATGTGAAATGAGGTGAAATATATATTTTTTAACTTGACAAGAAATCGAAATAGATCCAAGTTAACAAGATAAACTGATTTAAGCAGATTTCAAGAAGTTTAGCATGGTTGCATCTGGTTTTATTCTGTATCAGTAGAATCAAAAGATTTTTTAGTCAGCATTTCTCAAAAAATGAATTCTGTTTCTGTGGAAATGAAGTTCAACCTCCCTAAATTTTACCATTAGAGACACTTTGAGTTCTTGTTAAAATTGTGGATCAACACTTACTGTGGAGAAGTAAGACATCTTAGAGAAAAATATGCCTACACTTTGTAGAAAGTGGTTTTATCTTTTTCTTTTCAAGTACTGGAGCTGTTATAAGAACATGATTTCCTAATTCCCCTTTCTTAAGTGAGTCCTTGGGTTTGCCATTTACCTTTCCAAGCTCAACCCCATTATGGCTCACTTTTTACTTTTCAAAACTATTTTATCCTAAGGAAAAAGAAGAGTATATATATGCCCTTCTGGTTTTATTTTGTTTATTAAAATTATTTTATCAAAGTAAAATTGATTTATAATGCTTCATTAATTTCTATAGTACAGCAAATTGATTCTGTTATTTTATATATATATTTTTTCCTCTTCTTTTCTATTATGGTTTATTACATGACAATGAATATAGTTCCCTGTACTATACAGTAGGATCTTGCTGTATATCTATTCTATATGTAATATTTTGAATCTACTAGTTCCAGACTCATAATCCAGCCCTCCCCCACCCACTTCCTCCTTGATGGTTTTATTCATGAAGCATCAAATGTATGAACTAGAAAATCATTCAACTTTGGGACAAAGATTTTCTGGGAAATTTAATCTTTTATTATTCAAGATAATTCAACCAGAACACTTGGGCCAATTTAAAATATTTTATCTACATCTCATTAAACTAATATGCACTTTTCTTCCCATTTTTCCCCTAGACTGAATCACACAGATTTCTATAAGTATAGTAACTAGATTTTTCATTCTTTCTAATTTGCTCTTCATCTTGGCACCTTGTTCATTCAGTGATGCAGTAGTCCTAGTTTGTGGAATCCCAGTTGCTTTTGCCTCAGATTCAGGAGTAAAGATGAAATTCACTGGGAAGAACTCATGTTTGAAACTTCCCCAGGGATCCTCCTCACTGCATGGAGTTCAGTTTTAATGATAAATTCTAGAAGCAGTCAACTTCTCTAAAATATTAACTTTATTCTAAAGCATGTGGCTTTGGTGAGGTTATGTTTGACTAGAAAAGATTCCATGTCTCATATCAAGGATATTAACAGATATATATTCATCTTACTCTGTGACCAAGTAAGGAAAAGATGTTCAGATGGTCATGTCATTTGGGTAGCTGAGTGATAGAACTGCCTTCTGGGTCACGCGGCTCTAATTCTGAACTGACCCTTTCTGTGTTCTTATTTTTTCCCCCACTACAGATAAGAATTCCATGTGGTTTATTATTATAGCACGGATAGACAACCATTGGAGATAAAATAAAATTAATATACTTCTAAATAAGTCCTAAATGAATTGCTTTATATTTGTGATATTTTCCTGTGGCTTATGCCTGGAACTTCCTGCTGCACATAAGTGATGCTGAGACATAAGGAGCAGGGTGGTTTATTCATTTTTCTTTATCCTGTATTTCACAAGCTTGGACTATAGCAGCTGAAGTAAGATAATCATTTTGTGCCAGAGAAAGATAAAAGAAGAAAACAGTTTGCCAACAGGAGCTTAAATTTAACATTAGAAGCCTGGAAAAAGGTGACATCTGAGCAACACCACTCCAACAGAGTAATCTGATAGCTTTTCCACTCCTGATTTATTTTAAACAAGTCACTTTTGTCAGTAAAGCCTTAAAAGTAATTTTGAGTATATGTTGGAAAAAATAAGACAGATAAATTCTTCTTTCACATTATTTTTATTGCCTGATTTGTGAGACAGTCTCACAGTATTTTCAGGTGAAGGTGGTTTTAGCAAGCATGAATTCCACCATTTTGTCCACAGCATTAGTGGAGAGGGATATTGAATTCTGTTCTTAGCTTTGGTGCTGAAAGATTTTAACAGACACACTTTCCCTGATTGCTTTTCCTACTTATCTGCATTCTATTTCTCTCTGTCAGGATGAAATATCAATTTATCCCATGTGCTGTCTGAGGAAGGTTTTAAGAGTAATCTGTGTATTTAGATTTTCTTATTAATGTGATAATGAATTAGGACCAGTTTTTGGATAAAATAGAACTTTATACTAGCCAGTTCCTGTTTATTTTTATTAAGAATAGTACTGAGATGGCATCAGCACTTTTGTGAAACCTGTAATGATAGCTTTGTTTTTCAGGAGGCCTCCCATGACACTGAGTATTCATGACACTATAGGGAATATTTAACCTACAGTTAGGTTACTCTCATTTCTTCTTGACTGAGTTGATATGATAGCAGTATTTATTGAGCTTATTTTTCAATGTGTGAGGCACTGTGCCAAGAGCATATAATGAATAAACTGATTAATTCTCACAAAACTCCAAGGATTAAATATTGCCATTATCTCCATTTCACAGATGCAGACACACTGGAGACTGAATTCAAATCTAAGCTGTTTACAGACCCCATGCATTTAACAACCGCTCCATGCTCTCTTCTGTAGCAGGACTTGGAAAACTAGCTGCTAAATATTCAGAAATGTGAATTTTGGGAAAGAAAAGGAGAGATATAGCAGTGAAATGGTTACCCCCAATATGGGTTTTCGTTATCTTCCAATAACAAAATCCAGTAGCCAAAAGGAACTGTTTCCCAGTGTCCCTTATAGTGGTAATTGTGTGTTGAGATATAATTAAGGTTACTGAGATGTAAGTAAAACATTTAGTGGGCAGCTTCCATAGATTCCTAAAAGTTAGCCTGTGTGAAGCCTTTGTCTCTATCCTGCTGCTTGGAATATGGATGTCATGATTGGAACTCTAACTGAACTATTAGGACAAGGTGGTGAAATGAAAATCTTGGAGGAGCCTGGTGTTTTGAGTACTTTATGGAGCAGAAAGAAATCTGAGAAATCTGTATGCAGGTCAGGAAGCAACAGTTAGAACTGGGCATGGAACAACAGACTGGTTCCAAACAGGAAAAGGAGTGCGTCAAGGCTGTATATTGTCACCCTGCTTATTTAACTTATATGCAGAGTACATCATGAGAAACGCTGGGCTGGAAGAAACACAAACTGGAATCAAGATTGCCGGGAGAAATATCAATCACCTCAGATATGCAGATGACACCAACCTTATGGCAGAAAGTGAAGAGGAACCAAAAAGCCTCTTGATGAAAGTGAAAGAGGAGAGTGAAAAAGTTGGCCTAAAGCTCAACATTCAGAAAACGAAGATCATGGCATCTGGTCCCATCACTTCTTGGGAAATAGATGGGGAAACAGTGTCAGACTTTATTTTTGGGGGGTCCAAAATGACTGCAGATGGTGATTGCAGCCATGAAATTAAAAGACGCTTACTCCTTGGAAGAAAAGTTATGACCAACCTAGATAGTATATTCAAAAGCAGAGACATTACTTTGCCAACAAAGGTCCGTCTAGTCAAGGCTATGGTTTTTCCTGTGGTCATGTATGGATGTGAGAGTTGTACTGTGAAGGCTGAGCGCCGAAGAATTGATGCTTTTGAACTGTGGTGTTGGAGAAGACTCTTGAGAGTCCCTTGGACTGCAAGGAGATCCAAATAATCCATTCTGAAGGAGATCAGCCCTGGGATTTCTTTGGAAGGA
>SJYT01071962.1:419643-459379 GCA_006410635.1 Cephalophus harveyi
TGATGCTAAAGCTGAAACTCCAGTACTTTGGCCACCTCATGCGAAGAGTTGACTCATTGGAAAAGACTCTGATGCTGGGAGGGATTGGGGGCAGGAGGAGAAGGGGACGACCGAGGATGAGATAGATGGCTGGATGGCATCACTGACTCGATGGACGTGAGTCTGAGTGAACTCCGGGAGTTGGTGATGGACAGGGAGGCCTGGCGTTCTGCGATTCATGGGGTTGCAAAGAGTCGGACATGACTGAGCGACTGAACTGAACTGAACTGATGGAGCAGAGGCACCGTACTAGCTCTGGATCACTTATTTCAATCTCCCATGTGAGAGCAAAGTAAAGTTCTGTCTCATTTAATACACTATAATTTTGAGTGTCTTTAAGTTTAATTAATCTCTTATTTTAGTTAACTGATTATCTCAGGCCTTCTTGACAATGTAAGTAGGTTACCATTTGTGCAAGTAGGCTCTCCAGAAATACTTGATGATTTGAGTTTACTTTTAATATTTCTTCGTATATTAATAGTTGGAAGCATTTACTTGAGTTATTTTGTAAGAACAGTTTAGTTTGTAGATTGTATGGCATGCAAAATCATGCTGTAAATATAACACACTGGACAATAATGGAGCTTGAGATTATTTTCCTTTATAGTAATAATTAAGGCCAAATTTTAGATAGAAAACAACTTACAAATTTAAAAGGAAAACTCCTCTGCCAAATGCACTTTAAGTATGTTTTTGTTTACTATCATTAAATGTTACATCTCTGGGGTGGGATCAATGGCTAAATCAATTAGAAAGAATGATTACTATAAAAAGCAAGCTTATCTAATGTTGCTAGTCAGAATTCTGATATTTAACATTACAGTAAATTTATCATTATTGCAGTAAAAATGTATTAATAAATGTGTCAGCATACATATATATGAGCTCTAAAACATTAAATGTCCTAAAATGTCTTATTAATTATTAAAAAGGAAAAAAAAATTTATGCTTCATTAAACATGTTTGAGACTTTTTTCTGAAATGCCTATTTCAAATTTTTTAGTATTACAACTTTATAAATGGTCCATTTTTGTTTAACTATAAGTATGGAATTTTCTCCCCATGTCAGAACCCAAGTGAAAAATGACAGTGCTTTGAACAAGGGCCTCATTAGCATAGACGGGGTTGGACAGGTTTGTGATCTGTGTAGTCACAGAGATACACCTGACTGATGGATTTGATTTGGAAGTGGGGAGGTGAAGCAGAAGGATTAATCAAATATGACACATGTATTCATCCTGAGCAACTAAGCAGAGGGAGATGATGCTTACAGAGATGGGAGGACTTGAAGAGGAACAGATCTGGGGCATGTATTAGAGGAAAAGAAAGTTCCAGAAATTCCATTTTGTGTATATTCAAGATGTCTTTGGAGACATCCAAAATAGATGTCAAATTGTATAAAGAAGTTTGCATTTCAGAGATGTTTGCATTGGAGATACAAAATTTGGAGTTGTCAACTTACAGATAATATTTAAAGTCATGAGAATATTTGAGATCATCTAGGAAGAAAGGATAGAGCAAGGTAAAAAGGGGGCTCAGAAACTAGACTGGTGAATATGGTAATAAGTTTATGCATTATGATCAAAAGATTATGATGTGTTGGCATCTGGTGTGGATTCCTTTTCTCTGGATGCCACTAGTCTGCTTGTTGCTCTTGACCCAAGTAATCTGCTCTAAGATGGCACTTACTTATGTTGAGTCCTAACTAGGGAGCTGGGCAGTCATTTGTAGGAATGAAGAATGGAATAAGGTACAAGCTTCCATTCAAGAACTGTTGATGTAAGAACTTCAAGGGTTCCTTCTAGAAATGTGTAGAATTCAATGTGTAAAGAACTTAGAATATCTCTTTCTGTATTCTTGTGAAATGTGAAAGTCACTCAGTTGTGTCCGACTCTTGGGCTGTACAGTCCATGGAATTCTCCAGGCCAGGGTATCTTCCCAACCCAGGGATCGAACCCAGGTCTGCATTTCAGGCAGATTCTTTACCAGCTGAGCCACAAGGGAAGCCCAATATTCTTACTATCTCTTTAATCTTTCTTTTCTTGGATCCTTTGAGACAAGAATAACAATTAGTTCTAGAACAATGATACTCTGCAACAATAAACATGGGGATTGATTATTTAATGATTGGTGCTCATGTTCCCTCTCTGAAATTGGCTATATTTGACCTTTCACAATTTCACAACATTCTAGTATATTGAAGTGCCATTAGTGTTGGACCACAAGGAAGTTTCCTAATAAAGGAATTCAAGATTATGAGAAGTTTTAACAGGGCCAAAAGGTAGGGGTATGTGTTTGTGTGTGTTTATGTGTGTGTGCATTGTGGGGAGAAGAGAGAGGAGGGAAAGAGGAGTGTTTAGAGAAGAAACTGTTGCTAAGTAAGTTATGAGAAAAATTTAAAAAATTAAAGACTTAGCATCTGTTTTTACAGTTAAAATAATTATTTTAGGATTTAAGTAACTAGAAATATCTGAAATTTCTCCTTCCAACCTGAATTCTCATCTTTCCCAAGAGACTACCTTTTTATTCCCCTCAAATCCTGTAATATGCCTAGATTTACTGTAGAAGGTGACGAAGATCTTTATGGCTTGCACTGAGGCTATAATTAGCACATAGCTCGGTGTCTTGCATATATTTATTCATTTCACTAAAATTTATTTCACCTACCAAGCACACTTATTAATTTCACTTAGCATTTATTGAACTCCTGTGTTCCCTGTAACTGAATCTACTCATATGTTCCCTTTGTGGACTCAGCATGCAATTTAGTTTTGTGAGTCTGTGAATGGACAACTCTCTTTCTAAAATAAATATGTTGTGCAATATTTTCTTCTACCAGAAAAAGATTAAATATTTAGAAATGTAGCCTTGCCTCAAGCCAATGGTTATCTCTATTTAAGTATTGCTGACATTAGAGTGCTTTGCATGCTGCTTTTGGATTCCAAGAAGATTTCAGCTAACAATAATAATGCTCCATTCTCTTCTCTCTTCCCCCCATCTCTTCTGCACGTATTCAATGAATACTTGACTCTGTTTTTAGAGTTGGCTTCTTCCAATTTCCTCCTCAAAGTCTCTTTAACTTTCCATGTTTTTCATCCTAAAAGAGGCTGTGAGACTCCCAGTAGTTTAAATTGGCTCAAAAGATTACTGAGTTTCAAAAGTCTGACTTTAGGAAGACCTCTTGAATCTAATTCTGAAGCCTTCAGTCAGTCAGTCCATAGCTCAGTCACGTCCAATTCTTTGTGACCCAATGGACTTCAACATGCCAGTCCTCCCTGTCCATCATCAACTCCTGGAGCCTGCTCAAACTCGTGTCCATAGAATCGGTGATGCCATCCTACCATGTCATCCTCTTTCTACCCCTTCTCCTCCTGCCCTCAATCTTTCTCTGAATCAGGGTCTTTTCCAATGAGTCAGTTCTTTGCATTAAATGGCCAAAATATTGGAGTTTCAGCTTCAGAATCAGTTCTTCCAATGAATATCCAGGACTGATTTCTTTTAGGATGGACTGGTTGGATCTCCTTGTAGTCCTAGGGACTTTTAACAGTGTTCTCCAACATCAGTTCAAAAGCACCAATTCTTCAGTGCTATGCTTTCTTTATAGCCCAACTCTCACATCAATACCTGACTACAGGAAAACCCATAGCTTTGACTAGATGTACCTTTGTTGGTAAAGTAATGTCTCTGCTTTATAATATTCTGTCTAGGTTGGTCATAGCTTTTCTTCCAAGGAGCAAGTGTCTCTTAATTTCATGGCTGCAGTCACAATCTGCAGTGATTTTACAGTCCAAAAAAATAAAGTATCTTACTGTTTCCATTGTTTCCCCATCTATTTGCCGTGAAGCAATGGAACCGGATACCATGATCTTAGTTTTCTGAATATGGGGTTTTAAGGCAACTTTTTCGCTCTACTCTTTTGCTTTCATCAAGAAGCTCTTTAGTTCTTCCTCACTTTCTGCCATAAGGGTAGTGTCATCTGCGTATCTGAGGTTATTGAGATTTCTCCTGGCAATCTTGATTCCAGCTTGTGTTTCTTTTAGTCCAGCGTTTCTCATTATGTACTCTGCATAGAAGTTAAATAAGCAGGGTGACAATATACAGCCTTGATGTACTCCTTTTCCCATTTGGAACCAGTCTGTTGTTCCATGTCCAGTTTTAACTATTGACTCTTGACCTGCATACAGATTTCTCAAGAGGCAGATCAGGTGGTCTGGAATTCCCATCTCTTGCAGAAGTATCCACAGTTTATTGTGATCCACACAGACAAAGGCTTTCGCTAGTCAATAAAGCAGAAATAGATGTTTTTCTGGAACTCTCTTGCTTTTTTGATGATCCAGTAGATGTTGGCAATTTGATCTCTGGCTCTTCTGTCTTCTAAAACCAGCTTGAACATCTGGAAGTTCATGGTTCACGTATTGCTAAAGACTGGCTTGGAGAATTTTGAGCATTACTTTACTAGCTTGTGAGATGAGTGCAATTATGTGGTAGTTTGAGCATTCTTTGGCATTGCCTTTCTTTGGAATTGGAATGAAAACTGACCTTTTCCAGTCCTGTGGCCTCTGTTGAGTTTTCCAAATTTGCTGGCATATTGAGTGTAGAACTTTCACAGCATCATCTTTTAGGATTTGAAATAGCTCAACTGGAATTCCATCACCTCCACTAGCTTTGTTTATAGTGATACTTCCTAAGGCCCATTTGACTTCACATTCCAGGGTGCCTGGCTCTAGGTGAGTGGATCACACCATCATGGTTATCTTGGTCATGAAGATCTTTTTTGTATAGTTCTTCTGTGTATACTTGCCACCTCTTAATATCTTCCGCTTCTGTTAGGGCCATACCATTTCTGTCCTTTATTGTGCTTATCTTTGCATGAAGTATTCCCTTGGTATCTCTAATTTTCTTGAAGAGATCTCTAGTCTTTCCCATTCTATTGTTTTCCTCTATTTCTTTGCATTGATCACTGATGAAGTCTTTCTTATCTCTCCTTGCTATAAACTCTGCATTTGGATGAGTATATCTTTCCTTTTCTCCTTTGCCTTTCACTTCTCTTCTTTTCACAGATATTTGTAAAGCCTTGTCAGACAACCATTTTACCATTTTGCATTTCTTTTTCTTGAGGATGGTTTTGATCACTGCTTTCTGTACAATGTCATGAACATCTGTCCATAGTTCTTCAGGTACTCTATCTGTCAGATCTAATCCCTTGAATAGATTTGTCACTTCCACCATATAATCATAAGGGATTTGATTTAGGTCATACTTGAATGGTCCAGTGGTTTTCCCTACTTTCTTTGATTTAAGTCTGAATTTGGCAATAAGGAGTTCATGATTTGAGCCACAGTCAGCTCCCAGTTTTGTTACTGATGTCTGTATAGAGCTTCTCCATCTTTGGCTGCAAAGAATATAATCAATCTGATTTTGGTATTGACCATCTGTTGATGTCCATGTGTAGAGTCTTCTCTTGTGCTGCTGGAAGAGAGGAGTTTGCTGTGACCAGTGTGTCCTCTTGGCAAAACTCTGTTGACTTTTGACCTGCTTCATTTTGTTCTCCAAGGCCAAATTTGCCTGTTACTCCAGGTATCTCTTGACTCCCTACTTTTGCATTCCAGTCTGCTATAATGAAGAGGACATCTTTTTTGGGTGTTCTAGAAGTTCTTGTAGGTCTTCATAGAACCATTCAACTTCAGTTCTTGGAGGGCACAAACAAAACCTTGTGTGCACCAGGACCCAGGAGAAAGGAACAGTGAACCTATAAGAAACTGATCCAGACTTGCCCGTGAGTGTCCAGGAGTCTCTGGCAGAGGGGTGGGTCGGCAGTGGCCTGCTTCATGGTTGGAGACACTGAGTGCAGCAGTGCATGGGACCTTTTGAAGGAGGTCACCATTGTCTTCATTACCTCCACCATAGTTTGGCCTCAGGTCAAGGAACAGGGAGGGAACACAGCCCCACCCATCAACAGAAAATTGGATTAAAGACTTACTGAACATGGCCCCATAGTTCATCAGGCACTCTATCTATCAGATCTAGACCCTTAAATCTGTTTCTCACTTCCACTGTATAATCATGCTGCTGCTAAGTCGCTTCAGTCGTGTCCGACTCTGTGCGACCCCACAGACGGCAGCCCAACAGGCTCCCCCGTCCCTGGGATTCTCCAGGCAAGAACACTGGAGTGGGTTGCCATTTCCTTCTCCATTGTGTGAAAGCGAAAAGTGAAAGTGAAGTCGCTCACTCGCGACCGACTCCTAGCGACCCCATGGACTGCAGCCTACCAGGCTCCTCCATCCATGGAATTTTCCAGGCAAGAGTACTGGAGTGGCTTGCCATTGCCTTCTCCGTGTATAATCATAAGGAATTGGATTTAGGTCATACCTGAATGGTCTAGCGGTTTTCCCTACTTTCTTCAATTTAAGTCTGAATTTGGTAATAAGAAGTTCATGATCTGAGCCACAGTCAGCTCCTGGTCTTGTTTTTGTTGACTGCATAGAGCTTCTCCATCTTTGGCTGCAAAGAATATAATCAATCTGATTTTAGTGTTGACCATCTGGCGATGTCCATGTGTAGAGTCTTCTCTTGTGTTGTTGGAAGAAGGTGTTTGCTATGACCAGTGCATTTTCTTGGCAAAACTCTATTAGTCTTTGCCCTGCTTCATTCCACATTCCAAGGCCGAATTTGCCAGTTAGTCCAGGTGTTACTTCCTACTTTAGCATTCCAGTCCCCTATAATGAAAAGGACATCTTTTTTGGGTGTTAGTTCTAACAGGTCTTGTAGGTCTTCATAGAACCATTCAACTTCAGCTTCTTCAGTATTACTGGTTGGGGCATAGACTTGGATTGCTGTGATATTGAATGGTTTGCCTTGGAGAATCTGATTTCGGTGTTGACCATCTGGTGATGTCCACGTGTAGAGTCTTCTCTTGTGAGATGTGTATAAGAGACAGGCTATGACCAGTGCATTTTCTTGGCAAAACTCTATTAGTCTTTGCCCTGCTTCATTCCGCATTCCAAGGCCAAATTTGCCTGTTACTCCAGGTGTTTCTTGACTTCCTACTTTAGCATTCCAGTCCCCTATAATGAAAAGGACATCTTTTTTGGGTGTTTGTCCTAAAAGGTCTTGTAGGTCTTCATAGAACCGTTCAACTTCAGCTTCTTTAGTGTTACTGGTTGGGGCATAGTCTTGGATAACTGTGATATTGAATGGTTTGCCTTGGAGACGAACAGAGATCATTCTGTCATTTTTGAGATTGCATCCAAGTACTGCATTTCGGACTCTTGTTGACCATGATGGCTACTCCATTTCTTCTGAGGGATTCCTGCCCACAGTAGTAGATATAATGGTCATCTGAGTTAAATTCACCCATTCCAGTCCATTTTAGTTCTCTGATTCCTAGAATGTTGACGTTCACTCTTGCCATCTCCTGTTTGACCACTTCCAATTTGCCTTGATTCATGGACCTGACATTCCAGGTTCCTATGCAGTATTGCTCTTTACAGCGCAGATCTTGCTTCTATCACTAGTCACAGCCACAGCTGGTATTGTTTTTGCTTTGGCTCCATCCCTTCATTCTTTCTGGAGTTATTTCTCCACTGATCTCCTGTAGCATATTGGGCACCTACCGACCTGGGGAGTTCCTCTTTCAGTATCCTATCATTTTGCCTTTTCATACTGTTCATGGGGTTCTCAAGGCAAGAATACTGAAGTGGTTTGCCATCCCCTTCTCCAGTGGACCACTTTCTGTCAGACCTCTCCACCATGACCTGCCCACCTTGGGTGGCCTCACAGGGCATGGCTTAGTTTCATTGAGTTAGATAAGGCTGTGGTCCTAGTGTTATTGACTAGTTTTCTGTGAGTATGGTTTCAGTGTGTCTGCCGTCTGAGGCCCTCTTGCAACACCTACCGTCTTACTTGGGTTTCTCTTACCTTGGGCGTGGGGTATCTCTTCACCGCTGCTCCAGCAAAGCGCAGCTGCTGCTCCTTACCTGGAACGGGGGGTATCTCCTCACTGCCGCTCCTCCTGACCTTGAATGTGGAGTAGCTCCTCTCGGCCCTCCTGCGCCTGTGCAGCCACTGCTCCTTGGACCTCAGTCATGTTGGACTGTAGGTCGACAGGCTCTTCTGTCCATGGGATTCTCCAGGCAAGAATACTGGAATAGATTGCCATTTCCTTCATGTCATCACTTTCTGATTAAATCTATATCAATATCATTTATTTTTAGATTGAAACATCTAATAAAACATGATCAAATAAAAACACATGTGGTAAGAAGTGGCCTAAAAGGAATCTAGTATGTCTGAAAATGTTTGGTGTCTCCATTTAATACGATTTAAAGCAAAAACAAATCATTAGACTGCCTGTCTCCTCTTCATTTAGTGGTTCTTGTAGCTTTTTATCTTGCTCCTTCGTCTACACCACACTTCTTTGTCCTCATTTTGTCACGTTTTCTGTGTTTGTGGTTTCCGTTCTGAAGGCTGAAGGATCTTAGTTGCTCTTGCTCTGGTGTGTGTCCCTTGGGGGTAAGGTTGGTCCAGAGACCTGTGCCCTTATCCCCTTGCAGGGGGTTTTGTTTGCTGTTATGGTGACCCAAGCCTGCGCTGGATATCGAGGGGAGCTTCCCCTTTGCTCTGTGGTTGTCACTGCCCTGTCTGTGGTGGGGTCTGCTCCCTCGTTGGTGGAACAGAGTCCCCAGATCTGTTTCTGTGATTCTGATCTGTGGTCGAGGCAGGTGGGATTGGAGCACACCCAGTGGGAGAGAAGCCAGAGGATTGCTCCTCTAAGGATGTTCACCTCGGGGTGTACCCTGAGTGTCACCTTCATGCCTTGTGTGAAATCTCACGTGGCCCTGGTTGGCACTGCGCTTGGCCCCACCTTAACCATGGGCATGATGGGACATGGCCCTGGTGTCTCTCAGACGTTGTTTTTACCAGCTCACCAGCATAGATACCCTGAAGTCAGGTCCCAGAATTGCAGCATAACATCCCTAGAGATGATGCAGAGCAGGAGGAAGAAGAGGAGGGAATAGCAGCTTCTCAGGTAAACGTCCTGTCCTGGGTCTGGGGCTGTGTCTGCTTTTCCTCCTGAAATGCCTAGAATGAGAATCGGTAAGCCTTTAGCTCTCTGCTCCTAGTTTTGCTGCCTGGGGGTGTTTGTTATCATCTTATTTTCTTCCTTTTCTTCTTATAATAGTGAAGACCTGCCCTTTAGACGACTTCCTGTGTCCCAGAGCCTTTTCTCCATTGTCTGTATCCTGACTTTCTATGGAGCATGATGAATTCTCAACATGAATTAGTGACTTTCAACTGTTAAAAATACTGTTTGTGAGAGCCAACAGGGGGAGTCATTCCTATCCTAACTCCTAATTGGCATGTAGTTTCGTGTTGGGATTTTAGGGAATTTGGGAAATGCAGTGATGACTTAACATCTGGATGCAATTCAAATCTTTAGAACAGAGTTCAGTTCAGTCACTCAGTCGTGTCTGACTCTTTGCGACCCCATGGACTGCAGCACGCCAGGCCTCCCTGTCCATCACCAATGCCCAGAGTTTACTCACACTCATGTCCATTGAGTGGGTGATGCCATCCAACCATCTCCTCCTCTGTTGTCCCCCTCTCCTCCTGCCTTCCATCTTTCCCAACATCAGGATCTTTTCTGATGAGTTAGTTCTTTGCATCAGGTGGCCAAAATATTGAAGCTTCAGCTTCAGCATCATTACGTCCAGTGAATATTCAGGACTGATTTCCTTTAGGAGGGACTGGTTGAATCTCCTTGCTGTCCAAGGGACTCTCAAGAGTCTTCTCCAACACCACAGTTCAAAAGCATCAATTCTTCAGCACTAAGCTTTCTCTATAGTCCAACTCTCACATCCATACATGAGTACTGGAAAACCATAGCTTTGACTAGACAGACCTTTGTTGGCAAAGTAGTGTCTGTGCTTTTTAACAAGCTGTCTAGGTTGGTCATAACTTTTCTTCCAAGGAGCAATCCTCTTTTAATTTCATGGCTGCAGTCACCATCTGCTGTGATTTTGGAGCACCCCAAAATTAAGTCTGTTACTGTTTCCACACCGAGCCCCACAGTAGGCCCCGACTCAATCTTTAAGGTCCGCTTGGCACCAGAATTGCCTCCGTCCACAAGGTATACCAAGGAAGAAGATCAATGGGCTCTCAATGAGGGAGGAATAAAAGAAAAGGAGGGCTGGTGGAAACTCCCAAATCAAAGACTCTTTGTCTCCAGCAATATAGAAATCCAGCTGGTACAACAACATTAGGAGAAAACTTGTTTAGGAAAAACTGCTGGAGAGCTTACTGAGCTGCTACTATTTTGTTTCTAAGCTCCCAGCCCTGGGTGTGCAGATCAGTGCTAGCTGTGTGACTTGTGCTCAGAACAATGCCAGCCAAGGACCAAGACCCAACCCAGGGGTGCTGACAGTTGGGACACTGCCCTTTGAAGATCTAGAAGTGGACTTTACTGAAGTCAAGCCCTATAGGGGCTACAGGTATTTCCTTGTGGTAGTCTGCATGTACTCGGGATTGGCTGAAGCCACCCCACGTGCATTGAACGGGCGCAAGAAGTGGCCAAGGCCCTGTGAAGACACATGATCCAGAGATATGGGCTGCCTCTCTCCATAGGGTCTGACAATGGGCCAGCTTTGTGTCTCAGATAATCCAAACTTTATCCTGGACACTGGGACTCAAATGGAAGCTTCACACCGCTTACAGGCCTCAGAGCTCAGGGAAAGTTGAATGTATGAATTGTACCCTTAGGACTACATTAGCTAAACTCTGTCAGGAGATCAGTTATCTTGGTTCGACATGTTACCCCCGAGACTTACTCCAAGCCTGATGCACCTGAGTCCTCAGGCTATTCTCCCTTTTAGATCTTATATGGGAGAAAACCCCCAGTGATAGGAAAACTCAAGGGAAACCCCCAACAACTAGCTGACCTGGAGATGTCCAGATCCTGGAAAAAGTCTTCCATGATATCACCTGAGAAACCTTAGAAAGGACACCCGTTCCTTTGGGTAATTGGGTTCATTCCAATCAGCCAGGAGATGAGGTATGGGTTAAAGACTGAAAAAAAGAATCAAGTCAGCCAGTTGGGACAGGCCCTCACATGGTTGTCGTGGCAACCCCTACTGCTCTTAAAGTTACAGGAGTCATCCCTTGGATCCACCACACCAGAGTCAAGAAGGCAGCGGCTTCCTGTAATGAGGACACCTGGAAAACAGTTAGGGACTCCAGAAATCCCATCAAGGTCTGGTTCCAAAAACAATGGCCCTCACCCACAAAAGACGCTGAGCCCTGCTCTAGTCGCTCTGTCAGCTGACTAGCCGTGCATGGCAGAAGCTTGAAGATTCTTCAGCCTTGCTCCAGCCGCACTCTGGCAGCTGGCTGGTCAAAGCACGGTGGAAGCTTGATGATCTGGCTATCAAGATATCAATGGATTTTTATTGTCAACTTTGGCCTGTATCCCTGATTGGTATTATTGCTCTGCTCTTCACTACAAGACTAGCATCAGTCGCACCCCAGGACTGGGATTTGGGTCAGAAGCTGCGGTTAGCTGTCTGGTATCTCACCATACTGGGAGGCCTCATTCTAATTAGATGTTTCTTATGATTGGTTCTCCCTACTATCTAAATCACTCACAGTATACCTGCCACCCCACCCCCCCTCCACCTTAATGAATGTAGGAAGATGGTACAAAAGAATTTATTTGCAGGGCAGCAGTGGAGAAACAGACATAGAGAATAGACTAATGGACACGGGGAAAGGGGAGGAGAGGGTGAGATGTATGGAGAAAGTAACATGGAAACTTACATTACCACATGTAAAATAGGTAGCCAGTGGGAATTTGCTGAATGTCTCAGGAAACTCAAACAGGGGCTCTGTACCAACATACAGGGGTGCAGTGGGGGAGGGAGATGGGAGGAATGTTCAAGAGGGAGGGGATATATATATACCTATGGCTGATTCATGTTGAGGTTTGACAGAATAAAATTCTGTAAATCAATTATCCTTCAATTAAAAAATAAAATTTTTAAATATTAAAAAAAATTTTTTGACAAATTTTTTTTTTCAAATGCATTCTAAGCTTTTTATTTGCTTGATGACAGAAATACTAATTGGTTTTTTGACAGGAATTGAATAAACATCTACCAGTCATGGAAGACTATAACGTAAACTATAATACTTAGAAACAACAATCTGTGGTAAACTGGTGTGACATACAAAATAAACACAACTAATTCCAAATGATAAACTGATCTGTTAATTAATGTGACATTAAAAGTGTTAAGTGGAAGTCAAGATTTCTGAAACATTAATATATCACATTTAAAGAAAAAGGTATATTTAAAAAGTGATTTTTATTTTGTAAAATGAAGTTATAGAACTATAAATTTTGAGAATATTTTCAAATCAGAGAATAGGACACACTATGCTTTTATGCCTGATAGCTGCCATCTGAAATCCATCTCTGAAGTTACCTTTGGAAAGTGGTCTGACCCAAATCAGCCAACTATGGATGTTTTCAGTAGAAAACAATGTCTTTGTTAAGCATTTTATAAATTCCAGAGTTAGAAAGTTATTTCTACTGCTTCCTGGTAGCTCAGATGGTAGAGAACCTCCCTACAATGCAGGAGACCAGGGTTTGATCCCCTGGTGGGAAAGATCCCCTGGAGAAAGAAATGGCTACCCACTCCACTATTCTTGCCTGGAGACTTCCATGGATAGATGAGCCTGGCTGGCTACAGTCCATGGTGTTGCAGAGAGTCAGACACGACTGATGGACTAAGCACACAATTGTCAACTGTATACACTGTTTCTATGAAAGATCATTCCTATAGATTTATTTTTATTAATCATGGAAGTGCTGTTGGCACACATATAGTAACCCTAAAAAGGTATGATTTCTGTAAGGTACTCCATGATTTTACATATATCTCTGCAACTCCAATCATTAGTTACAATAAACATCAGGTTTCATATTGCTTGGATTCTACAATAACAACTACTGTCACAAAAATTATACTGTGATTTCCTTGGTGGTCCAGTGACTAAGACACCTTGCTCTCAATGCTGGCTGCAGTGAGGGCGAGGAGGGGGAATGGTGTTGGGATTGTGGGGAGGTGCCTAGGTTTGATCGGTCAGGGAACTAGATCCCATATGCCACAAGTAAGAGCCAGTACAGCCAAATAAATATTTTTCAAAAAGAATTACACTAAGATACATTAGGAGGCATTGGCAGCTGATATCTGGTAGCACCTAATCTCTCTTTAATAGCTCCATTTAATTTTTGAATTATTCCTCCTTCCAGTGTTGCTTTGGCACTGGATTACTTTGATCCAAAAGACTTCCTTTTTTCTGTACGGTCACCAATCCAGACTCTCCGAAGCACCAGTTTCTTGCAGATTCTTGCCCTCAGGCTGAAACAGAAAATACTCACTTGTCCTCGCATTGACCAGACACTAGATTCAGGGTGCTGGTCATGGCAAGCTGCTCCTGTGACAGGGAGGGAGGCAGCCAGACCCCTAGATACGGGTTTTTGATTCTGTACCTCACGTCCCCTCAACTGCAATTATCTTTACACCTGTAGCTGCGATGTGAGACAGGCTTGGGGAACTGAGATTATTTGTGAAAAGCTTTATTGCTCATTTGCTAAACAACAATTAAAAGTTTGTACCGATCATTTCCAAAGGGACTCTTGAAATGCTTGAGGAAGGTTCTATTCCCTTTGGTCCCAGGAGACAGACAGGGACTCACATGGAAGCAGTAGTAAATAATGAGGTCTTACAAAGGAAGGGAATTTCATGTGTCTGCTTCTATAGTTTGTATCCATGAGACATGTTTCTACCAAAAATGAGTTATTTTCATGAGTAGAGAAATGGAGCCAAAGCATCTGAGAGGGATTTTCAAGAATTTCTCCATCTGTCATTTTACAAAGGTGAAATTTTCATACCTCATTGTCTGAAATGTCTTAGAACTTCTCAAAAAGTATATTGAGGCAAATAACCTCTGTTTATAGATAGGGTTCAATGTCTGATAGATAGAAATTCCCACATAATTTCCACTGTAGTCTGCAATAGTAGGTACACCTTAGTGCCAATTCCCTAGAGAATATTCTCCTAGTTCTTAGTGACCAAAGTCATATTCAGAACCAGAGGTTCCAGCAGAGAACTGTGAGATTTTACCTCTGGTACTTTTATCATGAAAATCAGTATCAATATCCTCTACTTAGACTTTGTCCCCACTCACAGATACATAAGAAACATATTTTCTTTTTATTTTTGTTCACACCCCAAAGCATGTGGGACCTTAGTTCCCCAGCTAGGGAAGGAACCGCAATTCTGCATCTGAAGGTGAGGTCTTAACCATTGGACTTCCAGGGAAGCTCCTAAACACATTTTCTTTAATAAGTAACTTATTAATTCGAAGTACATTTTCCTTTATATTGTAATGACTAATGCTTTCTGTGTACAAAATGATTAAATCGTCAACTCTGAGATCCTAGCTCCCCCACCAGGGACTGAACCCATATAACCTGCAGTGGAAGCGCATCGTCTTAACCACTGGCGTACCAGGGAAGTTGCTAATCTCGTATTTAAAGACAAACCTGTACTCTCTTGGGATACAATTGTTTGTGGGCCTCTCGCTGTTTTTCCTGTCTTGTGTTAGCTCTTCTCCAGATTATCCTTTCAAGGACTGGGTGAAGAGGAGGTTAGGAAAGAAAGCCAACAGTGCGGGAGGGTGTTTAGGAAGCTAAGTGCAGAGAGGTTGATGTGATCCACGCGTCCCATTTGCCTGGTTTCGTGCCCAGTTTTAGCACAAAAAGCCCTGCTTCTTGGAAACTTGTTCAGTCCTGGAAGAAGCAGGGCAATTGGTTGCTTCAGGAGCAACAGTGAACAGGGGCAATCTGTATATGAACAGATTCTGGCAGGAGTAACAGTATGTCATTTCTGTGGTTGCGTTATAAACGACAATGTGCATTCCGCTCTCCCTCTTTCTTTCTGGAATCACTTCCTAAGAGAAAAACTAGCTGCCCTGATGTAAGCAGATCTCTGGTTACAATTACTGAGGCTTCCTCCTGTTAGATAGGTAGAATAGAAAATAGGAGTCCAAAATAGCGGTGGCTAAAAGACAAGGAAGGGAAACGCCTGCGAAAATAGAACAAAGGAAGGTCTGAGGACTGGAGTGTAAGACTTGGGGTAGACCAGCAAACCTGGCTAAGCCCAATTTGCATAGGGCAGGACCAGGGGGAAGGAAAAAAAACATAAAAAGAAGAGCCAAAGGTCTCTCTCTCCCCCCCACGCCCTGGGGCGCTCTTCTCTTTGAGTCTTTGGGTCCACATGCCCTTACGCCTCGAAGGTGGAATTTCCTGCTATTATCTAAATAAACCAGAGCTGTAACACTGATTTGTCTAGGGGCTATCACGCAGTCTGTTCGAGACCTGAGAGCTATAACACGGTCTGTCCAGGAGCCGAGAGCTGTGACACGCCGAGGGGGGCTTTAATGTCCGTCACTCCAAATCTTTGTTGTGACGAGAGAGAATCAAAGAGCATACACTCGCGTGACACTCCCAACGGATCCCCTGAGTGATTACATTCTACGTTTCGTCACTGAGGAGACAACCATCTTCACACACTCACACAAAGGGCTTTTGACTTTTCCCCGTTTTTCAACTCGCTGAAAACATCTCGGCTTCCCTTAGAGGCAGCTCTCAAAATTCTTCTCTTTTGCCCTAAATTGTGTGAAACACTGAGAACAAGCAGGAAGCAGCTCTGCTCCAGAGGAAATCAAAGAGATTTAAAGGCATCAACAGGCAGAGAAACTGAAGCACAGCTGGACAGAAGGACCATCAGACCCAAAACTGACAGGGGCGGGGGGAGGGGAGGCAAGGCTCCGCCCCCACTGGCTCCGCCCCTACGCACCTGCGCTTCCGGCCTCGTCCCGCCCTCTCCCCTTTCGTCGCCTCTCGTTGGCCGCGGCGTAGCGCACTCACCTCCCTCTGTACCGGATCTTCCGCCCGCGCGTGCGCAGTACCCTGCAGACGCGGAATTGCGTTTAAATGAGCGACAGAGAGTTCTGGTGAGTTTGTTTGTTTAAAACCCGGATTTCGTAGTCCCACAGCCTGCTGTTCTTCACACGTGGGTTTCGGGGTCTCTGTGGACGTTCAAGCTACTGTCCCCATTTTCCCGTCCCTAGTGTGTCCTCGCGTCGCCGTGAGAAGTTCTGAAGTCCTTTTAACTGCCGGGTCCCTGGGCCCACGTCGGCTTCCTGTTAATATCGTTCTAGAGTCCATGTCCTTCTCTGGCAGTTCTAACTTGTCGAGACCGCTGCTTAAAGTCCTGCATTGCCCAGCCGCTAGGTCCCTGATCCACGAAGAGATGAAGGAGGCTCTATTCCGCATGGAGTTTGGTCAGGGTCTCGCCTAAGGTTTGAAGGGGAGGGTCAGCCTAGGACGTGTGGCTTTCACAGGAAGGGCCGCGAGTTCTGAAGAAAAGAATAAAACTAAAAACACCTCGTTCGATTCTGTGTTCCAGAATCTCTGCTGTGTCCGTGGACGTCGAGGATTGTGTTTTGTACCTGTTGAGATCCTCCCTGTGTGGGTCTGTGTTACAGGGACCTCGGTGTGTTTTTCTAAGTATTGAACAGCCTATTTTCAACACTCAGGGGTCACTTCCCAAGACTGATCTTACCTGAGAAGGAATCCCAGAGGAAGAGGAAAGCGAGGAGTGAGAAATGACTCGTTCCGAGGTAAGAGGCATAGTCCTTTTGTTTGTTTGTTCTGTCTCTCTTACCTGAAATGCTGCTTCTTTGGACTTGATAAGCTTCTTAACTTCTGAACGGGTTTGTTTGAACTGACCCATAGTCATCATCCCAAGGGACCCATTACCCTCCTGGCACATCAGTGTGACAGAAAAGAGTATTGCCAGCCAAAGAAGCTCACTCAAGTTTTTATTGTGGTTTAGCCTCACAGGCGGGATTGATAACATCTCCAGCATTCTCCTCTCTTTAGAGGTTGGGCTAATAAGCCCACCTGGCTCAAAGCCCCAAACCTGTAGTAACATCCTTGGTCTTTTGAAATGGCCAGCCTTACAACCTGAGTTGTATTATTAAACTAGGGGCCCACTGTAGGTCATGTTGTTAGCATAAATAATCAGGGCCCACGGAGAGTAATAAAGCTATTTCAGTCACTAAGGAAATTCCAAAAGAAAAAAAAAAGTCCAAGTTAATAAACTTCAAAGTAGTTAACTACTTAATTCCAACTAGTTAAGAAACTTCCACAACCTGGGGACCAAAGCCTGCCAAATTCTTTTTTTTAATTTTAGTATTTATTTAGTTTTGGCTATGCTGGGATTTTGCTGATGCACTTGGGCTTTCTCTGTTGTGATTAGGAGGAGCTACTATCTTGTTGTGGAGCTCTGGCTCTAAGGCACAGGTTCAGTCGTTGTATTAATAACTGGCAGGCTCTGGAGCAGCGGGGCTTGAGTAGTTGTGGCACACTAGCTTAGCTGCTTCAAGGCATGTGGAATGTTTCCTAACCAGGGATGGAACCCATGTCGTCTGCATTGACAGGCAGATTTCTTACCACTGAACCATCAGGCAAGTCCCTAAATTCTTTATTACATGATGCTGAAACCTAAATCTTTCCTTTATGCCCTTTGACTTCCCCCACTCCCTGCTGATTTTTGTTGTTACCTTGCAATAGTTCACCTGTTGCGTTATTAAAAAAAAATATTTTGTTGTGTTTACCTTTTATTGTTCAAAATAATGTCTAAGTCTCTCTTTAGGTATGCTTCTTTGGCTACCTTCTTGCTATTTTGCATCATTTATTTTGAAGTTTTACTAGTCTATACAGTGATAACTTCGTCTGTAATTTGGCAGAATTACAGATTTACAGATTGTAATTACAGAAATCTGTAATTTCCCTCTATTTCGTTTTTTTGCGTTTTTAAATTCAAAATTATGTTGGCTCTCCTGGATACAGGAGAAGGAAATGGCAACCCACTCCAGTGTTCTTGCCTGGAGAATCCCATGGACAGAGAAGCCTAGTGGGTTACAGTCCACGGGGTCGCAAAGAGTCGGACACGACTGAGCGACTTCACCTTCACCACCTCACCTCCTGGATACAGCTGAGTCTTATATTTGAAATATCCATGTTTGCTTTGAGTTTGAATTGTTCTGAATTTGCAGTCACTGGAGTCTTTAGGTCACCACATTTTCCAAGTAAGACTTGTGATTTTCAGACTTTATGTGCTTCAGTAAAGGTTTACAGTTTCTTCACGTAAGTCTGGAAATGTGTTCTAAATAGGTGTCATGGTGTATTTGCTAATAAAATGTAGACTATTTCTCATATTGTGTTTTTGATTATTCTTACTATAGAGAAAAAGTTGTTTTCAGTGAACGCAGGTGGCTCAGTGGTAAAGAATCCGCCTGCCAAAGCAGGAGAACTGGGTTTGATCCCTGGGTTGGGAAGGTCCCCTGGAGAAGGAAATGACAACCCCCTGCAGTATGCTTGCCTGGGAAATCCCATGGACAGAGGAGTCTGGATGGCTACAGTCCATGCGGTTGCAAACTGTTAGACATGATTGACCTGACTTAGCACGCATTCATGCACAATTTGTAAATGTTTGTTTTACCATAAATGCTAAAATGCACTTGAATTTTTTTAAAAAAAGGTAGATTAAAAGTGTTTCTTCCGAAAGATCTGTTACTTATGGGCAGTTGCTTTTACCTTAAGTGTGTTTATGTGTGCATCTTTGTGTGCAGAAACCTGGGGTTTATAAGAGCCATCATTTCATGAATATTTTTATTTATTCTAACCTTTGAAAATTGTTCTTGCATATTTTCCATGGCCTTAGATTGTTTCATTTTAGTGAAATGAATCTATAGTTCCATTTTAATATATGTATGCATGAAAATATTCATATGATTTGATCAGTTATTTTTCTTGTATTTTGTATTCTTCACAGTTACAGAAACTTCTGTGAATTTTCTTTAGAGTTGTCCCTATGTGTTTGTCTGTTTAGAGTACATAAAGTGAGGTAAATTTAAGCTATTTAAGGAATGTTTGCTACATATTTGCAAAAAGGTGGAACAACAACATAATTGATTTTAAATTATTTCCATTACACATCCAAGACTCTGTAAAAACTCTCAGAAATATGTATCAGTTCCATTCAGTTCAATCGCTCAGTCCTGTCTGACTCTTTGCGACCCCTTGAATCCCAGCACACCAGACCTCCCTATCCATCAACAACTCCCGGAGTTCACTCAGACTCAACCTCCATCGAGTCCGTGATGCCATCCAGCCATCTCATCCTCGGTCGTCCCCTTCTCCTCCTGCCCCCAATCCCTCCCAGCATCAGAATCTTTATACACATCCAAGACTCTGTAAAAACTCTCAGAAATATGTATCAGTTCCATTCAGTTCAATCGCTCAGTCCTGTCTGACTCTTTGCGACCCCTTGAATCCCAGCACACCAGACCTCCCTATCCATCAACAACTCCCGGAGTTCACTCAGACTCAACCTCCATCGAGTCCGTGATGCCATCCAGCCATCTCATCCTCGGTCGTCCCCTTCTCCTCCTGCCCCCAATCCCTCCCAGCATCATAGTTTTTTCCAATGAGTCAACTCTTCTCGTGAGGTGGCCAAAGTACTGGAGTTTCAGCTTTAGCATCATTCCTTCCAAAGAAATCCCAGGGTCGATCTCCTTCAGAATGCACTGGTTGGATCTCCTTGCAGTCCAAGGGACTCTCAAGAGTCTTCTCCAACACCACAGTTCAAAAGCATCAGTTCTTCGGCGCTCAGCCTTCTTCACAGTCCAACTCTCACATCCATACATGACCACAGGAAAAACCAGAGCCTTGACTAGACGGACCTTTGTGGGCAAAGTAATGTCTCTGCTTTTGAATATGCTATCTAGGTTGGTCATAACCTTCCTTCCAAGGAGTAAGCGTCTTCTAAATTCATGGCTGCAGTCACCATCAGCAGTGATTTTGAAGCCCAAAAAAATAAAGTCTGACACTGTTTCCACTGTTTCCCCATCTATTTCCCATGTAGTATGATCTTTGTTTTCTGAATGTTGAGCTTTAAGCCAACTTTTTCACTCCACTTTCACTTTCATCAAGAGGCTTTGTAGTTCCTCTTCACTTTCTGCCATAAGGGTGGTGTCATGTGCATATAGTATATCTTAAATTGTTAAAATGATTGTTGCTACTGAGGATGCTATCATATTTGAACTGTAAAATTTGTAAAACACTTTACATTCAAAAGTAAGTATGAATGCTTACCTTACTATTGTATTTTGTTACTATTCAAAACGGTCGTTCACGGAGCAGAATTTTGAACATCACTAGTTAAAAGAAGCTTGTTAACAATACTCTGAAAAAAATTAAGCTTGTTAAAATAAATGGCATATTTCTCCCACTTAAGAGCTCTTGGGTCAGAGTATGCTTTTAAAAAATATTACCTGTTTCCTTGATAGACAGTTCATCCTCTGTCATACAAATAATGGCATATTTCTCCCACTTAAGAGCTCTTGGGTCAGAGTATGCTTTTAAAAAATATTATCTGTTTCCTTGATAGACAGTTCATTCTCTGTCATACAAATATAACACTGAAAAATAAATATGCCCATGTGGCTTTGATTATTTTATCATTTCTTTTCCAGATCAGAATAGTTTCTGAAATGGTGTGTGGGTCATTTCTCATCTTTTTTTGGGTTCAAATTATAGTAGAAAATATTGCTGTGTAAAAGTCATACTATAGTACACCACCAGTCCAGTCCTGCTCCCAGGACTGAGATAATGAGATGAATTGTGTGCATGGATTTACTTCAGTAAACTCTTTCTTTTCAGTTACTCTGCCTAGTCATGACCCTCTCTCTTGAGATATGGGTTGTCTTCTGACCATTGTTACTTCTTTGTTTCCTTGGTAAAGGTTACTATACGTTTGGTTTTCTGATCTTTATCGTTGTCAAAGAAATTCTTTAACAGCCTATATATGCTCACATAAAGATCATTAAAGCACCCTTATTCCATCAGAGCTTGGATCCCCATATCTATCTGTCTATCTATCTATCTTTCTTTCTTTCTCTCTCTCTCTCACTCAGGCTCATTCTCTGGAGTGTGGAATCCTGCCGAGCTCACTTTCTCGCTCAGGCTTTCAAGACCTCCTCAAGAGAATGCCCTGTGCCTTCGTGAGTGGTACAAGCCCTGTGTCATGGGCTTTATTGGTTCTCTGCATAAACCAGGGAATATCAGCACCTTTCTCTCTTTTACTTTCTTATCATTGACTCTGACCACCAGATTCTGGTCCATTAAAGGACTGCAACATTAGGCTACAGATCAGGGAAGGTATGCTGCTGCTAAGTCGCTTCAGTCGTGTCCCGACTCTGTGTGACCCCAGAGACAGAAGCCCATCAGGCTCCCCCGTCCCTGCGATTCTCCAGGCAAAAACACTGGAGTGGGTTGCCATTTCCTTTTCCAATACATGAAAGTGAAAAGTGAAAGTGAAGTTGCTCAGTCATGTCCGACTCTTAGCGACCCCATGGACTGCAGCCTACCAGGCTCCTCCATCCATGGGATTTTCCAGGCAGGAGTACTGGAATGGATATGACAGTGACAGTGAAGTCGCTCAGTCGTGTCCGACTTTTTGCTCCGACTTTTTGCGACCCTGTGGACTGTAGCCTGCCAGGCTTCTCTGTCCATGGGTTTCTCTAGGCGAGAATACTGGAGTGGGTTACCATTTCCTTCTCCAGGGGATCTTCCCGACCCAGGAATCGAACCCGGGTCTCCCACATCGGAGGCAAATGCTTTAACCTCTGAGCCACCAGGGAAGCCAGTGAATTTTGCTTACAACACATTTTTAAAATATTTATTTGGTTGCACTTGGACTTCTTGTGGCAAGTAGGATCTTGAGTCATCCTTGTAATTTTCAGATTCTTTGGTTGTGACATGTAAACTCTTAGCTATAGCATGTGGGATCTAGTTTCCTGACCAGGGAAAGAACCAGACCTCTGTGCATTGGGAGCTCATGTTCTTAGTCACTGAAGTCCCTGAACTAACATTTTTTAATGATAGATTCAGATCATAGTTTCCATAATAATGCCAAAATACACATGCAGTGATAATGCATTCCTCTATGTACTTTTTACTTCATGACTCATGTTCACTGATTTAGGTGTTTCTGTGAGATTTCCATGCTATGATTTTTTTTTTTCCACTTGACTTGAACAAGTGTCTTGGAGAGAAGAAGTGAGGGATATGTCTAAACTATCACAATTAATGGAGTAACTTCATGTCTTCTTACTTTCTTTCTGCTTTGAAAAATGAACACTCATGTATATTTAGCAGAGATGCTGGGTTTTGGGAGTGGGAGTTTTCATCCCAAACCCAGGTCTGATCTTTTCCAGTACACTCCATGCTTACATCACAGAGTCTCATCACAGGTAATTACACAGGTATTTGTATTTTCCAAAATATTTACAAGAATCTTACTAGTCCCAATCTATGCTCAACTGTATTAAAATTTAAAATACAGGTCAGTGCAAATGAAGAGTATCATCCTCTAGCATTATGTACATTTTACCCCATTCAAAATTACCTGATTTAGTGACATGAAAAACTTTCTCTCTTCCTCCTAATGAGCATATAGACCCATTTGAGTGTATGTCTGTACTCAGTGGAGATGAGTTTGAGTAGGCTCCAAGAGTTGGTGGAGGCCTGGCAAGCTGTGTGCCATGGGAACTGAAGTGAACCATATGTATGAAAATGTTAACATGACTTGATCAGTTTTTTCTTCTTGCTTTCTTTTTGCTTTGTTTTCTTGAAGAACTTCTGGGGAAGGGAATGACTACCCATTCTACTATTCCTGCTTGAGAATTTCTTGGACAGAGGAATCTGGCAAGTTAGAGTCCATGGGGTCAGAAAGAATGGGACATGACTGAGTGACTAAAACTTTTCTTGTCTTTAGTATTCTTTACAGTTGCAGAAACTTGTGAAACTGCTGCACTCAATATGCCAGCAAATATGGAAAACTCAGCAGTGGCCACAGGACTGGAAAAGGTCAGTTTTCATTCCAGTCCCAAAGAAAAGCAATGCAAAAGAATGCTCAAGCTACCATACAATTGCACTCACCTCACGCGCTAGTAAAGTAATGCTCAAAGTTCTCCAAGCCAGGCTTCAGCAATACGTGAACCATGAACTTCCAGATATTCAAGCTGGTTTTAGGAAAAGGCAGAGGAACCAGAGATCAAATTGCCAACATCCGCTGGATCATCGAAAAAGCAAGAGAGTTCCAGAAAAACATCTATTTCTGCTTTATTGACTATGCCAAAGCCTTTGACTGTGTGGATCACAATAAACTGGAAAATTCTGAAAGAGATGGGAATCTGCCTGACCTGCCTCTTGAGAAATCTGTATGCAGGTCAGGAAGCAACAGTTAGAACTGGACATCCAGATGTTCAAGCTGGTTTTAGAAAAGGCAGAGGAACCAGAGATCAAATTGCCAACATCCGCTGGATCATCAAAAAAGCAACAGAGTTCCAGAAAAACATCTATTTCTGCTTTATTGACTATGCCAAAGCCTTTGACTGTGTGGATCACAATAAACTGTGGAAAATTCTGAAAGAGATGGGAATCTGCCTGACCTGCCTCTTGAGAAATCTGTATGCAGGTCAGGAAGCAACAGTTAGAACTGGACATGGAACAACAGACTGGTTCCAAATACGAAGAGGAGTTTGTCAAGACTGTATATTGTCACCCTGCTTATTTAACTGATACGAAGAATACATCATGAGAAGCGCTGGGCTGGAAGAAGCACAAGCTGAAATCAAGGTTGCCGAGAGAACTATCATTAATCTTAGATATGCAGATGACACCACCTTTATGGCAGAAAGTGAAGAGGAACTAAAGAGCCTCTTGATGAAAGTGAAAGAGGAGAGTGAAAAAGTTGGCTTCAAGCTCAGCATTAAGAAAATGAAGATCATGGCATCTGGTCCCATCACTTCATGGGAAATAGATAGGAAACCAGTGTCAGGCATTATTTTTTGGAGCTCCAAAGTCACTGCAGTTGGTGATTGCAGCCATGAAATTAAAAGATGCTTACTCCTTGGAAGAAAAGTTATGACCAACCTAGATAGCATACTGAAAAGCAGAGACATTACTTTGCCAACAAAGGTCCATCTAGTCAAGGCTATGGTTTTTCCAGTGGTCATGTATGGATGTGAGAGGTGGACTGTGAAGAAAGCTGAGCGCTGAAGAATTGATGCTTTTGAACTGTGGTGCTCAGAAGACTCCTGGTGTACTACCTTGGACTGCAAGGAGATCCAAATAGTCCCCCCTAAAGGAGACCAGTCCTGGGTGTTCATTGGAAGGACTGATGCTGAGGCTGAAATTCCAAACTTTGGCCACCTCATGCAAAGAGTTGACTCCTTGGAAAAGACCCTGATGCTGGGCGTAATTGGGGGCAGGAGAAGGGGATGATAGAGAATGAGATGGCTGGATGGCATCACCGACTCGATGCACATGAGTTTGGGTGAACTCCGGGAGTTGTTGATGGACAGGGAGGCCTGGCGTGCTACGAATCATGGGGTCGCAAAGAGTCGGACATGACTGAGCAACTGAACTGAACTGAAATGAGCAGAAACTTGTATCAACTTTTCTTAGAGTTGTCTCTGTCAACCTGTCTGTGTTTTATTAGTTAAAAGTAATTATGTCTAAAGCACATAAACTGGAGTAAAGTTTCAGCTCTGCCATTTAATGGCTGTTTGTTAAAATATATGCCAAAAGGAACAAGAGCAACATTACTGATTTTACCTTATTTCTCTTAACACTTTCAAGACTCTGATAAAAACAATCAGAAAAATATAGAGTATATACTAAATAGTTAAAATGACTCTTTCTACCAAGGTTGTGGTTACCCAAAGTGTGAAGAGCAGATAAAACCAAGGAGGGTCTTAGAATGTAGAAACTGGTTAACCAAATCCGTATTGTCTCATGTCTGGAAATTCTTTTCTAACCTGCAGCCAGACCATGACATTTTTGGTGGCTTGTTTGGGGACTTGGAGTTTCTTCGCTTCTCCTTTCTCATAGGGACCCTCTGCCAACAGGCAAGCGCTATGGCAGCAACGTAAGAATTCTGGCCAGGGTTAACCGCTGGTATGTTCCAAAGGCCCCACTGCTCACTGCACCCAAAGTAGCTGCAGCTTGAATGGGTGAGTGAAAGTGAAAGTGAAGTCGCTCAGTCGTGTCTGACTCTTTGTGATCCCATAGACTGTAGTCTACCAGGCTTCTCTGTCCATGGGATTTTCCAGGCAAGAATACTGGAGTGGGTTGCCATTTCCTTCTCCAGGGGATCTTCCTGACCCAAGGATCAAACCCAGGTCTCCTGCATTGCAGGCAGACGCTTTACCCTCTGAGCCACCAGGGAAGCCCTGGTGAGGGTCTCTCCTTTTTGTGAATGGGTGAGGGTCTCTCCTTTTTGTTTTCTCCGACTGAGGACTATGCCAACCAATATTGTGTGGGCACAGGACAGACACATAAAAGCCATTAGGGCGCCTGCCACAGAAAGACTCCCATGTGAGGGTAGGGGGCACACAGAATGGATCAGGCCACAAGGGCATCTGCCCCCAGCAAGACAACTTCTGTCCACCATGTCAGGTTGAAGCAAAACAGAGACCATTGTCCCTGGACCACCGCCTCCCAGATATATTGTAAGGCGGATTCCTCAGCGTTCTTCCCTGTCACTTTCACTTCTTTCCCTTTTTATTCGGATTGATTTACAGGAGCCTGGGTGTTGCCTCTGAGCCATCCCAAGAGTGCCTTCCACGTTTCAAGGAATCACCAAATGGTGAGTCACCTGGTTGCTCCCGGGAATCTCTGTCTTTCTCTGCCCGTGTCACCTGGTGGCTTAGCTGCATGGTTCTCAGAGGGCTCCTCTCACTGTCGGACGTGACTGTTGGGATGCTCGGCCATTTTGTGCATTAGTCGCGCAGAGAGATCACTGGGGGAAAAGGGACGCCTTTCTGTCAGCCAGTGACTCTCAGTACTCCCATTCTATGGTAGGTAGGCTAAGAGTGGATTCTGTTACATCCCAGGAGGCTCTTTCATAATCAGCCCTTGGCTACATTCTCAGAAACTGGAAAATTTTGACACGCCAAAACGCCTGGCTCCAACAGAAACGGGGGCACCCCCAAAATGATCTGTGAATGGCACACTAGGTTTTTCAAAAGAAGGGAAAAGACTCAGAATTTCCTTGCGTTTTTTGCCTCTCTGTCTCCTGTCCCTCTCTGTCTCTCTCCATCAGATTTCCTAGATTACCCTTACTTGACCTTTCCTATCCACATGATCTCTAGGAAAGGATTCTGAGGTTCCCTTTGGTCCAGGTCTTTCTTCTATATTCAAAAGCCTGAAGGATCAAAAACTGTCCTAATATTCTAAAGAATCCCCTTCTAAGGAAGCTTATTTCTCAGGTGGAGAGGGAACCAAGCTTCCCTCACTACTTCCCTTCCTTCACTACTGAACATCCTAAAGAATTCCCTTCTGACTACTGTTTCTCAGGGCTGGGAAGGACCAAGCTTCCCCCAGTCCTGCAAATTCCCTTAACCCTTCAGATTCTTCTGATGGGACAAAGACCTCACTTCCCACCAGAGGGACAGTCCAAGATTTTTATCAGCTGAAATGCCCCTGATACCAGGGTCAATTTGAGCATTATTTGGTCTATATTTTAGCTATAAAACTGAATCTACAGAAAGGAAAGATGACTTTTTGACACAGGATGGCCCTGATATTCTTTAGACTCTGTAGAAAACTGGTTAAAATGAAATTTTCTTTCCCTTGGAAACTGCATAACCCTTTCTTTCTGCATATGCATTTAATAACAACTAGCTTGTTAAAAGTCCTGCCTAGGGAAAAGCTTGAAGTTAACCCTTTCCATGTCCTTGAAATACACTGCCCACTTTGTCTGAGACCTAACTCAGCCTTGGACAAGTCAGAACTTCAAGCCAGACAAACAAACACACAAACAAAAAAGGGTCAAAGAGAAGTTTTAAATCTCAGGCAGGAAGCTATGAGATCTTTGACACAGGATGGCCCTGATATTCTTTAGACTCTGGAGAAAACTGGTTAAAATGAAATTTTCTTTCCCTTGGAAACTGCATAACCCTTTTTTTCTGCATACGCATTTAAAGCTTGAAGTTAACCCTTTCCATGTCCTTGAAATACACTGCCCACTTTGCCTGAGACCTAACTCAGCCTTGAGCAAGTCAGAACTTCAAGCCAAGCAAACAAACACACAAACAAAAAAGGGTCAAAGAGAAGTTTTAAATCTCAGGCAGGAAGCTATGAGATCTCTGTCTTTCTGGATTTATATATGTCTCAGTGCGCTCTATTGTGTTTTTGTTTGTTTTTTTTTTTTTAATTCTGAAGTTGTAAATGAGTTCTAATTTAATTGGCCTAAAGGAAAGTAAGCGCTTACAATTCAGAAAATTCTAACTATAAGAGAAATTAACCTAAATGAATTTCAGATTGACGTGAACTGGGAAATATAAATATTAAATATGTAGTGTTAATGTTTGTTTGCTCATCTAATGTAGATATGTCTAAGAGTCATTAAGCACAGTATTTTCATTGTGCCTAGGTTTATTATTAGTTAAATATTGTTATATTTTTATATCTGTTACAAGTTTGTCAACCAGCAAAGTACCTCTAGGAACAGGGAAAAAAAAAAAAAACAACTTCAAAGAAAATGTAAAAGAGATACGAACTTTCAGAGAAACTCTTTTAAGAATAATTAAAAGACGCTTACCCCTTGGAAGAAAAGTTATGACCAACCTAGATAGTATATTCAAAAGCAGAGAACTTACAATTCAGAAAATTCTAACTATAAGAGAAATTAACCTAAATGAATTTCAGATTGACGTGAACTGGGAAATATAAATATTAAATATGTAGTGTTAATGTTTGTTTGCTCATCTAATGTAGATATGTCTAAGAGTCATTAAGCTCAGTATTTTCATTGTGCCTAGGTTTATTATAAGTTAAATATTGTTATATTTTTATATCTGTTACAAGTTTGTCAACCAGCCAAGTACCTCTAGGAACAGGAAAAAAAAAACTTCAAAGAAAATGTAAAAGAGATACAAACTTTCAGAGAAACTCTTTTAAGAATAATTAAAAGACGCTTACCCCTTGGAAGAAAAGTTATGACCAACCTAGATAGTATATTCAAAAGCAGAGACATTACTTTGCCGACTAAGGTCCGTCTAGTCAAGACTATGGTTTTTCCTGTGGTCATGTGTGGATGTGAGAGTTGGACTGTGAAGAAGGCTGAGCGCTGAAGAATTGATGCTTTTGAACTGTGGTGTTGGAGAAGACTTTTGAGAGTCCCTTGGGCTGCAAGGAGATCCAACCAGTCCTTTCTGAAGGAGATCAGCCCTGGGATTTCTTTGGAAGGAATGATGCTAAAGCTGAAACTCCAGTACTTTGGCCACCTCATGCGAAGAGTTGACTCAGTGGAAAAGACTCTGATTCTGGGAGGGATTGGGGGCAGGAGGAGAAGGGGACGACCGAGGATGAGATGGCTGGATGGCATCACAGACTAGATGGACGTGAGTTTGAGTGAACTCCGGGAGATGGTGATGAACAGGGAGGCCTGGCGTGCTGCGATTCATGGGGTCGCAAAGAGTTGGACACGACTGAGCAACTGAACTGAACTGAACTGGCCTTCTGATAGTCAGATGTTTTCAGGTAAAGATTTTATGAGCCCAGATTCTGGCCGCTTCTCATACTTAGAGAAACACTAACGTCATGAACCAATGTCCAGTCCTGGTTCTCCTAAGTAACCCCTGAGCAGCTTTTCTACTTCTCTTGATCTTTAGGCCTTGTAACTAACTTTCTTGTAAAGTTTGTTTCTTCTAAAATACCACAAATTTCCAAGTGGTCGTGCAAGAATATTCCCTGCCCAACACCTAGACAATGCTGAAACAAGTCACCTTATCATTCCATGGACTCTCATCTCTCTCCATAAATGCACCCTGACAGAGTAGGGAAATGGAACCCAGAGCCCCATGCGCCTCTGCTCAGCCTGAAGAAGCCAGAGCGGTCATTGCCCGTTTTTCCTTGAAACTGGATTCCCAGATGTGTGAGAAGGGAAATGGGTAGATAGTTAGACATGAGCAGGGTATCAACAAAGGCCAAAGAACTGGCCCTAAAAATAGGGAGATATGTGGTGACCCAGGGACAAAAGAGTAGATAAAACCAAGGAGGGTCTTGGAATGCAGGAACAGAAAAACAGGACCCCTTACCATCTTTCTCTCCCCCTGTTGTAAGTATTGAGTTCAGGTCCTCCTGAGCAGTATTAATGGTCTCCCCTCCTACACCATAAGGAGAAAGTATTTTTCTTACTCCTCCCCCACCCAGTATATGTGCCTCATTCATTCAGCAATGATCCGCAAGACCCCTGTTTCACTCCTTGTACCCTGGCTGTGAAAGTGGACTGAGGATGCCTGTTCAACATCCGTTTTCCCTTGAGCTGGCCTGCTCTTCTAACAGCGTCCCCCATTCTAATAAACTTTATTTCCCTCTCATTTTGTCTCATGTCTGGAAATTCTTTTCCAACACTAGCCCAGACCACAAGAAATGTTACTATCCTATTAGACCTGTTAAAGTCTGTGAAACAGTTCAAGTTCCAACTTAAGTATGAATTCTTTCCTTACTATTCTATTTCATTTCTGTTGAAAATCGTCATTCATTGAGCAGAATTTTCAACATTACTAACTCAGATATCCTTGCTAGAATTGTGGCACTTTGGCCCCACTTCAGAACTCTTGGCTCAGAATATGCTTTAAAAAAAAAAAAAAATTTCCTGTTTCTTTGACAAACAATTTATCCTATGTCACACGAGTAGAACACTGAACAATAAATATGCTAATGTTGCCCTGATTATTTTATAATTGCTCTTTCAGATGAGAATAGTTTCTCTAATGGCTTGTGGATCATAACTCATCCTCCTTTCTTCACATTAGAAGTTGGGTAAAAAGGATTACTGTGTAAAAAATACATATTCTATAATATCATCCAAGCCACCAACTCACGACCACGTCTCTGAACTTGCCATTTTCATCTTGGGTCACATTAGAAAGTCTTCCCATGGCCACATGGCATCTGTACTTTGTATTTCAGGGACGGCTGACGTTCCAGGATGTGGCCATAGACTTCACTCAAGAGGAGTGGGAATGCCTGGACCTCGGTCAGCAGGAATTGTACAGGGACGTGATGTTACAGAACTACGGGAACCTGGCCTCCTTGGGTGAGGATAACTGCCTTCCAGAATCCCTTATTTACCCGCTGGGTTTTTGTCCGTCATGTCAAGAATGTCTTCTGAAATTTTCTGCTTCCCACAGTAGTTTCAGATCTCTGCTTTCTAGCGGAAAATGGGTATTTGTGAATTTAGAAAGAAAGGCTTCCTGATTCCTTATGTTGGTGACATTTTTCTTCCTTAATGTACTCTGCCTCCTTCATTCTAGGTTACTGGTAATTGTGTAAATTCTGTGGTATTAAATAGTTGTACCCTCTCTTAATTTCACATTGACACTGCTTACTTTTGCCTTAGTACTACTTGACCAGAATCTCAGGATCTGATTGTTAGGTGTTTGTTAGTATTGTATAGTGGCTTTGAATAAAGTATTTCAGGAAATCGTTTTCTAGAACAGGAAATGCTTTCTCGTCTCACCTGAATACATACTGGATTCGATACTGATGAATCTCTAACAACACAAATATTCCTTTCTCTCATCAATAGGTCTTGTCTCTAAACTGGACCTGGTTGCCTTTCTGGAGCAATTGAAGGATCCCAGGAATATAAGGAGAATGGAGACAGCAGCCGTTTACCCAGGTAGGTATGAATGGATGGAGATGACGACTCAGGTGAGAGGTCCGAGGAGCAGCGAGGAACTCATCCTTCATCACATGGTTTTGGAAGATTTGCTTCAGTGGAAATGGTTTTCGAAAACCTGGGTTTGTGTCTGCTACTGTGATAGAAATGCATCACCTGCCGCGTTCTGTCTCTTAAATCATTCATGAATTTATCTCCAGTGATTATTTTTATCCATCACAGTATGAACTAGAAGTCTCCTCTTGGCTTGTGAGAAACTGCATTCATTCGTTGCTCTTTGATTTCGTGGGGGCTCTAGGAAAACTCTGCCCATTTCTGAGCAACTGTACTGATAGTCCTTTTAAAGTTTCCTTCTACCTCTAGACAGAAATGTGTGAGTGGAGAGGTAGACAAGCTGCCAAACTGCTAGGAATACTGGGGGCGGGTTTTTGTTCTCTGATTTATAATTTCCTATCCACTGGGAGCGACACATAGGACCTTCTAAATAAATTTCAAGTTCAAGTGCTTTTTCACTGCAGAAAGCAAAACCTCATGAAAATGAAAGAATGCACAACTCAGGTTGACATCAAAGTTTCTCTTTTCCTTATATGATCTCATATTAAATATCTAGTGTATTTGCCCCAATTCTAACATGCTAACATACTTTATTTTGTTCTATTACTTCATAGAATTTTAAAATAAATTGACATGAAATCTTACCACATTTTCCATTATATTATTAATGGTTGATTCAAACTATGACAATTTTTAGATTATATAAAGAAATCTTTATTAAAAGCTCTAATTGCAATATAGCTGTTCTACTATACAGCAAAGAGAATCAATTATACATATTAGTTCAATTCAGTTGCTCACTCGAGTCTGACTCTGCGATCCATGGTCTCCAGCAAGCCAGGCTTCCCTGTCCATCAGCAACTCCCAGAGCTTCGTTAAACTCACGTTCATCGAGTCAGTGATGCCATGCAAGCATCTCATCCTCTGTCATCCCCTTTTCCTCTCATCTTCAATTTTTCCCAGCATCAGGGTCTTTTTCAGTGAGTCTGTTCTTCGCATCAGGTGGTCAAAGTATCGGATCTTCAGCTTCAGCATGTTTTTCCAGTGAATATTGAGGACTGATTTCCTTTAAGATGGAGTGGTGTGATCTTCTTGCAGTCCAAGGGACTCTCAAGAGTCTTCTCCAACACCACAGTTCAAAAACATCAATTCTTTGGCACTCAGCTTTCTCCACAGTCCAACTCTCACATCCATACATGACTACTGGAAAAACCATAGCTTTGACTAGATGGACCTTTGTCAGGAAAGTAATGTTGCTTTTCTTCCAAGGAGCAAAGGTCTTTTACTTTCATGGCTGTTGTCACCATCTGCAGTGATTTTGGAACCCCCAAAATTAAAGTCTCTCACTGTTTCCACTGTTTCTTCCACTGTTTGTCATGAAACGATCTGACCGGTGCCGTAATCTTCGTTTTTTGACAGTTGAGTTTGAAGCCAGCTTTTCCACCCTCTTCTTTCAGTTTCATCAAGAGACTCCTCAGTTGCACTTTGTGAGAGAGTCATTTCCTAGGCAGGTTGGTAAGAAATCTAGGGGTCCCCAAGAAAAGAGGGGTCCGAATTCTGAAGGAGGAAAAAAATTATGGGAGTAGGTCTGGTCTTTACAAGGATGATGTAACAATAATGTATCCTGCCTAAGGCAGTCTCTGGACTAAACTTTCTAGCTAATCCTGTTATCTTAAAATGTAAATTATGGGAGTAGGTCTGGTGAGATCTTTACAACCTCCAGACATTCTTTGGATTCATTGGAGAGTATATAACCCCATTGCTAACGGTAGCAAGGGGGTACTCTTTCTACCCCCTTCTGATGTCTACCCCTTTCTGATGTCTAGAAGCTTCTCTATCTCCTTTATACTTTAATAAAACTTTATTACAAAAAAGCTCTGAGCAGTCAAGCATCGTCTCTGGCCCCGAATTGAATTCTTCTCCTCCGGAACAAGAATCACGGCGTCTTTGCATGATTCAGCAACAACATTTCATTCACTTTCTGCTATAAGGGTAGTGTCATCTGTATATCTGAGATTATGGATATTTCTCCATGAAATCTTAATTCCAATTTGTGCTTCATCCAATCTGGTATGTCGCATGATGTACTGTGCATATAAGTTAAATAAGCAGGGTGACAGTATATAGCCTTGATGTACTCCTTTCGCAATTTGGAATCAGTCCATTGTTACTTGTCCAGTTCTCCCTGTTGCTTCTTGACATGCATACAGATTTCTCAGGACGCAGGTAAGGTAGTCTGGTGTTCCCATCTCTTTAAGCATTTGTCAAAGTTTCTTGTGATCCACACAATCAAAGACTGTGGTGTAGTCAATAAAGCAGATGTAGTTGTTTTTCCAGAACTCTCTTGCTTATTCTGTTATCCAAGGGATGTTGGCAATTTGATCTCTCGTTCCTCTGCCGTTTCTAAATCCAGCTTGAACAGCTGGAAGCTCTCAGTTCATGTACTGTTAAAGCCTCGCTTGGAGAATTTTGAGCCTTTCTGTTGTTTGAAACAAGGGAAATTGTGTAGTAGTCTGAACGTTCTTTGGCATTGTCTTTCTTTGTGATTGGAAGGAAAACTGACCTTTTCCCGTCCTGTGGCCACTGCTGAATTTTCCAAATTGGCTGGCTTATCAAGTGCGATCTTTAGCATTATCATCTTTTAGGACTTGAAATAGGTCAGCTGGAGTTCCATCACCTGCACTAGCTTGTTGGTCTTCATGCCTTCTAAGGCCGACTTGCCTTTGGATGCCAGCATGTCTATTACTAGGTGAGTGATCACACCATCGTGGTTATCTCAGTCATTAAGTTCTTTTTTGTATAGTTCTTCTATGTATTCTTGCCAGTTCAGTTCAGATCAGTCACTCATGTGTGTCCGACTCCTTGCAACCCCATGAATTGCAGCACGCCAGGCCTCCCTGTCCATCACCAACTCCCAGAGTTTACTCAGACTCGCGTCCATCGAGTCCGTGATGCCATCCAGCCATCTCATCCTCGGTCGTCCCCTTTTCCTCCTGCCCCCAATTCCTTCCAGCATCAAAGTCTTTTCCACTGAGTCAACTCTTCTCATGAGGTGGCCAAAGTACTGGAGATTCAGCTTTAGCATCATTCCTTCCAAAGAAATCCCAGGGTTGATCTCCTTCAGAATGGACTGGTTGGATCTCCTTGCAGTCCAAGGGACTCTCAAGAGTCTTCTCCAACACCACAGTTCAAAAGCATCAATTCTTCAGCACTCAGCTTTTCCTTCATGCTCCAACTCTCACATCCATACATGATGACTGGAAAAACCATAGTTTTGACTAGATGGACCTTTGTCAGCAAAGTAATGTTTCTGGTTTTTAATACGCTGCCTATGTTGGTCATAGCTTTTCTTCCCAGGAGCAAGCGTCTTTTACTTTCATGGCGGTAGTCACCATCTGTAGTGATTTTGAAACCCCCCAAAATAAAGTCTCTCACTGTTTCCACTGTTTCTCCCACTGTTTGCCTTGAAACAATCTGACCGGTGCCATGATCTTTGTTTTTTGAAAGTTGAGTTTGAAGCCAGCTTTTTCAGCCTCTTCTTCCAGTTTGATCAAGAGTCTCCTCATTTCCTCTTCGCTTTCTGTTATAAAAGTGGTATCATCTGCATATCTGAGATTATGGATATTTCTCCCTGAAATCATGATTCCTACGTGTGCTTCATCCAACCCGGTACGTCACATGATGTACTGTGCATATAAGTTAAATAAGCAAGGTGACAGTATACAGCCTTGACATACTCCTTTCCCAATTTGGAATCAGTCCATTGTCTCACTGTTGCTTGTTGACATACATACAGATATCTCAGGAGGCAGGTAAGGTAGTCTGGTGTTCCCATCTCTTTAAGAATTTTCCACAGTTTCTTGTTGTCCACACAATCAAAGGCTGTGGTGTAGTCAATAAAGCAGATGTGGTTGTTTCTCCAGAACTCTTGCTTTTTATATGATCCAAGGGAAGTTGGCAGTTTGCTCTCTGGTTCCTGTGCCATTTCTAAATCCAGCTTGAACATCTGGAAGCTCTCGGTTCACGTACTGTTACAGCCTTGCTTGGAGAATTTTGAGCCTTTGCTATTGTTTGAAATGAGGGGAATCGTGTAGTACTTTGAGCGTTTTGGGGATTGCCTTTCTTTGTGATTGGAATGAAAACTGACCTTTTCCCTTCCTGAGGCCTCTGCTGAGTTTTCCAAATTTGCTGGCTTATCGGGTGCAGATCTTTAGCACTATCATCCTTTAGGACTTGAAATAGGTCAGCTGGAGTTCCATCACCTGCACTAGCTTTGTTGGTCGTCATGCCTTCTAAGGCCGACTTGACTTTGGATGCCAGCATGTCTGTTACTAGGTGAGTGATCACACCATCGTGGTTATCTCGGTCATTAAGATCTTTTTTGTATAATTCTTCCATGTATTCTTGCCAACTTCTCTTAATATCTTCTGCTTCTTTTAAGTCCATCCCACTTCTGTCCTTTATTGTTCCCATCTTTGCATGAAATATTCCCAGTGCATGAAATATTCCCGGTACCTCTAATTTTCTTAAAGAGATCTCTAGTCTTTACCGTCCTATTGATTTCCTTCCCATTTAGGTCTCCACAGAGCAATGAGTAGAGTTCCCTCTTTCAATCATAGTTTGAAAGTCTCTCTTTTTATTTGATTTCTTAAAACTAGTACTTTATTAAGTTTCTCTTATTTGTATTCAGCTTTCTCAGACAGTGCCTTATGTCTCCTCAGTTTCTGCTTAGTTCTCTGTCACTATCATCTATGATTTTTAAATTGAAACATCTAATAGACCCTTCTCAGAAACATGTGTGGCAAGAAGTGGATTTAAGAGTTACTAGGCACATAGGATTTGTGTAAGTGTTTGGTGTCACCACTTAAGATGACTGAAAGCAAGAAGTAATCATTAGATTGCCTATCACCTCTTAATTCAGTGGTCCTTGGAGGTTTTTATCTTGTTTTTTCCCCCATAACCTATTTCTTTGCCATCTCATTTTGTCCAGCCTTCTATTTGTGGTCTCTGTTTTGAAGGGTGCAGGAATGTAGTTAGTCTTCCTTCTGGTGTCTGCACCTTGGTGGGTGAGGTTGGTCCAGAGGTTTGGGCCCTTATCCTCTCTTAATCTGTGCTTTGATTGCTGTTAACTGTGACCAGAGCCTGCCGGGGATATTCAGGGCTGTTTCCCCCTTGTTCTGTGGTTGTTCCTGCCCTCTCTCTGGTGGGGCCTGCCCCCTGCATGGTGAGATAGAGCCCCCAGATCTGAGTCTTCGCTGTGGTTCTGATCTGAGGTGCGAGGCAGGTGGGATTGGAGCTCACCCACTGGGAGAGAAGCCACTGAGTGTTACTCCTCTGGGGATGTTCACCTCAGGGTGTGCTCTGGGGCCCCCTCTCACGCGTTCTGCAAGTTCTCATGTTATGTAGTGTTGGCACTGCTCTTGGCTCACCTTAACCCTGGGAGTGATGGCACATGGCCCTGGTGTCTCTCAGCTGTAGTTTTCACAAAGTCACCAGCATAGATTCAGTGAAGTCAGGTCCTGGGATTTCATTCAGCGTGGGGTTGGACCTGCTGTTGTTCTATGGGGCAGCTCAGGCTCTGTCCTGGCCCAGCTCCCTTGTGTAGGAGCCCACAAAGTCTACAGCTGCTAAAGCTATTCCTGCCATGAATGAGAGGGCCCTGGTATTTGATTCAGATGCTCTGTAGGGGCTGAGGTTACAAAGCCAGTTGTGGGTGTAGACCCTGGCTTGTGTTGCTTCAAGGAGAGGTTTCAGCTTTTCTTCTTTTCCCTGGGGTTCACCTGTGCTTTCAGCTCCATCTGTGCATATGCTCAACTCACAGGTGTCTGCTCCTGAGGCTGCCCCGGAGCACAGGAGTCTGCTGATTGTGGACGAGGTCAATGGGGGAGGCCATGACTGGGGGCTCAAAAGACCTATGTGGGTGGGGTTCTTCGTAGTCTCTGTCATGCAGGGGTGGGCACAAGGGACAAGGGGTGCAGTGGGCTGCTTCTTTGGGCATCATTCACCAATGGCACTCTGCTCTCTTGTGGTTTAGGCTTCCACCACAAGCATCCCGTTTGCAGAGCTCCTCCCTCACGCCCACCCCTTCAGCATGTTTCCTCATCACCAGTGGCAGTCCGCTGCCTGGGTCTGCTCTCCAAACCCCGCATCTCAGCACCCAGCCCTTGTCTGCAGTGGTGGACAGGCCTCTCAGGCTGGTGGGCAGGGCTGGGCTCAGTACCCTGTGTGCAGCTCTCACTCGGTCCTGCCGCCACACACCAGTTGCCGTGTTCTCTTCCCACAGAGAATGAGGCTCTCCTTCTGTCCAAACTGTGCTCACCCAGGGAGGGGCTTCCTCGGATATGGAGACCTCTCCTCACTTTCATCTCCCCGCAGGGTTGCACGCCTGAACCCACTTTCTCTCTTCCTCCTTTTCCTTCTGCTTTCATTTGTCCTACCTGACTCAGCAGGAGTCTTTCTTGTCCTTTCAGATTTCCAGGGGCCTCTACTAGTGTTCAGCTGGGCTCTCTGAGAATTGTTCCATTTCTCATTCCTTTGTGGAGAGAGAGATGAGCTTCACATCTGCCTAAGCCTCTGGCATCTTGATCCTTCCGTCTCTGTTTTATTTTTAAACTAGCTAATGGTCATCAATTTTTTCCAAATCTTTAAAGATATTCACTGAGAATAGCAGGGAAAATTACTTGTTATTTGGTATCTTTCAGCTATGTCTCCACAAGACACCCACTATTTGATGCCGAAGAATGCAGCGTTAGAAGATATATTCCCAAAAGCAAACCTAGGAATAGATCATATATTTCTGAAAGACTGGGAATATACAAGGGTAAATGAAAGACTGAGAGGATGTTTATATGGACATAAAGAAATGGAAACAGTTACACATAATGCTAACATTACTGGAAAAAGAAAGGAACAGCATGAGTCAAATTGGGGAAAACACCAACTTCAGTCTGCAACATCTGCCGAGAAGTGTAAGTGTTTAAGAAAAGATTTCCATCCTCTTTTGAAACATACATGTTCTCTGAAAGGAAACGTGGAAAATCTGAAAAGGAATCTAGTCTCTACTGCAGATACTCATTCAGACAATTCTGAACGTAAGCTTCGAGTAAACATACATTCAAGCATGTCTGAACACCTACAATTTAACAATGAGTGGGCAACCTCACAATCTAATCAATTTGAGGGATCCATGAGCAGGGGGTCATTTGTCTTCCCCCAACAGATATTTTCTCTGCATTCCAAGATGTATCATGGTGATGATAATGGAACAGACACAATCAAATCATCCTTGTTCAATACATATTGTGATATGGTTAATACACAACAACTTTCCATGTGTAATAAAATGAGTCACACCTTAAATAAGAGCTCCAATTCCAATAATTACAAGAATATTTATGGTGGAGTGAGAAGGTATTCAGGCAATGAAACTGGGTATACAGTTGAAGGAGATGCAAACCTTATGAAACATCAGGGACCAGAATCTTCAGACAAGGATTCTAAAAGTAATAAATGTAGAAATACCTTTGATCAAATGTCAGGTTTTTCTCTAGATAAGAGTACTTGTACTGAAGAGAGGATTTGTACTGAAGATGGTAAGGTTTCTAATCAGTCTTCAGAACTTACTCAACAGCACCCTGTTCAGAATCCACAGAAAGAAAACCAGTGTAAGATATGTGGGAAAGTGTTTAGGAAGTCATGCCATCTAAGTAGACATAACAGAATTCATACAGGAAGGAAACCTTTCAAATGTACAGAATGTAGCAAAGTGTTTAACCTTCGTTCACTTCTTACTAAACATCAGAGAATTCATACTGGAGAGAGACCTTATAAATGTACAGAATGTGGCAAAGCCTTTACTTACAACTCACATCTTACTCAACATCTGCGAATTCATACTGGAGAGAAACCTTATAAATGTACAGAATGTAGCAAAGCCTTTATCTGTTATTCACATCTCACCTATCATCAACAGATTCATACTGGAGACAGAGCTTATAAATGTACAGAATGTAGCAAAGCCTTTGTCTGTTACTCACAGCTAACCTATCATCAGCGAATTCATACTGGAGAGAAGCCTTATAAATGTAAAGAATGTAACAAAGCCTTTCATCGTCTCTCACTTCTTACTGGACATCAGCGAATTCATTCTGGGGAGAGACCTTATAAATGTAAAGAATGTAACAAAGCCTTTATTCAGTGCTCAAATCTTACTCGACATCAGCGAATTCATACTGGAGAGAAACCTTATAAATGTAAAGAATGTAACAAAGCCTTTCATCATTGCTCAGTTCTTACTCGACATGAGCGAATTCATTCTGGGGAGAGACCTTATAAATGTAAAGAATGTAGCAAAGCCTTTATTCAGTGCGCACATCTTACTCAGCATCAGCGAATTCATACTGGAGAGAGACCTTATAAATGTACAGAATGTGGCAAAGCCTTTAGTCATAGTAGTAATCTCACTAAACATCTGAGAACACACACTTAACCCTAGTAATGGAACAAGTGATGGAAGAGGTTTGCCCTAAACATGCATCAAAAAACACAAGAGTTTATATAAGAAACCTAGGGAAATGATGTAACAAATATGTAGAAAGGTATTTAATCAAAAGTTAAAGTAAATATCAGAGATTGCATCAGTTCAGTTCAGTCGCTCAGTCATGTCCGACTCCTTGTGACCCCATGAATCACAACACGCCAGGCCTCCCTGTCCATCACCAACTCCCGGAGTTCACTCAGACTCGTGTGCATCG
>SJYT01071962.1:462341-472574 GCA_006410635.1 Cephalophus harveyi
GCATTGCCTTTCTTTGGGATTGGAATGAAAACTGACCTTTTCCAGTCCTGTGGCCACTGCTGAGTTTTCCAAATTTGCTGGCATATTGAGTGCAGCACTTTCACAGCATCATCTTTCAGGATTTGAAACAGCTCAATTGGAATTCCATCACCTCCACTAGCTTTGTTTGTAGTGATGCTTTCTAAGGAGAGATGGCATATGTGGAAATTAGTTTACTCACTAGCTTTAAATTTCTCATAACTTCAGATATATCCCATCATTTCTATGTTGTATCTCCTCTCCCATTTTGTAACTACTTGGGCACTGGGATGGTTCTAATAAGAAAGATGATACAGAGTATTGTTGACAGTTTCCCTGAACTGCTCCGTGCTGTTGCTGCCTCAGCACCTGTCGGGAGCAGGCAGCCTGCAAGTCCCTGAGCTCACACCAGCCAGTCCTGTGAGCACCTGCACTAGGTGACCACCTTCCTGAGACCAGCAGTCTCGCTGAACCCCGGGGTCTATTCATAGGTACCCCTTCAGTCACACTGAGAGAGTCTATTTCTAGGCAGGTTGATAAGTCCGGGGATCCCCAAGGGGAGAGGGGTCTGGAACTCTCAAGGAGGAAGAACAAACTTTTATTCCCCCCACCCCCTACACTCCTTAGGATTATGTAAGAAATTATCCTGCTTGAGGACAGTCTGGAAAAAAACCTTCTGGCTAGTCCTGTTGTCTTAAAATGTAAATTATGGGAGTGGGTCTAGTGAGGCCTTTACAACCTCCAGACATTCTTTTGATTTGCTGGAATAATTAATTAAAAGTATATAACTCCTTTGCTAACACTAGCGAGGGGACACTCTTTCTGTCCCTTTCTGATGTCTATGTCAGAAGCTTTCTCTGTCTCTTTTATACTTTAATACAACTTTATTACACAAAAGCTCTGGACGATCAAGCCTCATATCTGGCCCCAGATTGAATTCTTTTCCTCAGGAGGCCAAGAATCCAGTCATCTCTTGTGGTTGAGCAGCAGCCTTTCACTCCCCTCACAGTGCTCACCAGAATCCTTGTCTTGGTTTCAATGAATTAACCCACACTCAGCCTAGGGAACCCGAAGCACTTCACTCAGGATAACTTATAAAAGCTGAACTGCAAGCACTCCTGTTTTCTCTGCCTGATCCTAGCTTAGACCTCTCTCAGAAATTCCTGCCTTGAATCCTCCCCTACGGTGAGGTCTTAGGTATGGTAAGTGTGAGTCTTTGATCTCAGGACTCCTGAATGTTCGTTTGGGGGAAGAAACATCAGAAAAAATGGGATTTGCTGATGACTCCTTTCACAGCCCCACTATTAAATAGTCACATCTGTTCTTAATTTCTCAGTTACACACTTACTTTGCCTTCGTAGTACTTGACCAGTATCTCAGGATCTGATGTTATGTATTTGTTAGTGTTATATAGGTGATTTGAATAAAGAATTTGGGAAAATCATTTTCCAGGCTCTTTAACATTGTCCCTTGCATTCTTGTCTCAACTGAATACATATTGGATTGGACACTGATGAATCTCTGACAACACAAATATTCCTTTTTCTGATGAACAGGTCCTGTGGGCTCTAAGCTGGACCTGATTACCTTTCTGGAGCAATTGAACGATCTCAGGAATATAAGGAGAAGGCCAACAGCCATATACCCAGGTAGGTACGAATGGATAGAGATAATGACTCGGAGGAGAGATCCAAGGAGCAGGGAGGAAGTCATCCTTCATCAGATGGTTTTGGAAGATCATCTTCAGTGGAAATGATTTTGGAAAACCTGGGTTTGTGTCCACTGCTGTCATAGAAATGTATCACCTATTCTGTCTCTTAACTCATTCATAAACTCATCTCTGGTGTTTACTTTCCTTCATCGCAGTGTGAACTAAAAGTTTCCTCTTGTGTTGTGGCAATCTGCATCCATTGGTTGCTCTTCCATTTCTTGGGGGTCCTAGGAAAACTGTGCCCATTTTGAATAACTGAATGACAGTCCTTTTAAAGTTCCTTTGTACCTCTAGCCAAAAATGTGTGAGTGAAGTGGCAGACAAACTGCTAAATTTCTAGGAATACTGGGGACAGGTTTGTGTTTTCTGATTTATAACTTCCTATCCACTGGGAACTAGAGATAGGACCTTCTCAATAAATTTCAAACTCAAATACTTTTTTCACTACAGAAAGCAAAACCTTCCGAAAGTGAAAGAATGCACATCTCAGGTTGACTTCAAAGTTTCTCTTTTCCTTATATGATCTCATATTAAATATCTTAAATGTATTTGCCCCAATTCTAAAATGCTAAAATATTTAATATATTCGATTACCTCATAGAATTTTAAAATAAACTGGAATAAATGCTTAGCACATTTTCCACCATATTGTTAATAGTTGATTCAAGCTGTAACAATTTCTAGATTATGTAAAGAAATCAGTTTTAAAAGTTCTAATTGGAATATAGCTGTTTTACAATTTTGTACTACTGTACTGCAAAGAGAATCAATTATACCTATCAGTCAGTTCAGTTCAATCACTCAGTCATGTCCAACTCTTTGGGACCCCATGGACTACAGCACACCAGGCTTCCCTGTCCATCACCAACTCCCAGACCCTGCTCAAACTCATGTCCATCAGTGATGCCATCCAACCATCTCATCCTCTGTCGTCCCCTTCTCCTCCTGCCCTCAGTCTTACCCAGCATCAGGATGTTTTCCCAGTGCATCAGTTCTTCACATCAGATGGTCAAAGTATTGGAGCTTCAGCTTCAGCATCAGTCCTTCCAACGAATATTCAGGATTGATTTTCTTCTAAAGAAATGGAGTGCTGTGATCTCCTTGCAGTCTTAAGAGACTCTCAAGAGTCTTCTCCAACACCACAGTTCAAAAGCATCAATTCTTTGATCCTCAGCCTTCTTTATGGTTCAACTCTCACACCATACATGACTACTGGAATAACCATAGCTTTGACTAGACAGACATTTGTCTGCAAAGTAATGTCTCTGTTTTTTATTATGCTGTCTACATTGCTCATAGCTTTCTTTCCAAGGAGCAAGCATTTTCTACTTTCATGGTTGAAGTCAACATCTGCAGTGATTTTGGAGCCCAAAAAAATCAAGTCTCTCCGTTGTTCTGATTTGTTTTCCCATCTATTTGCCAGGAAATGATGGGACCAGATGCCATGATCTTAGTTTTCTAAATGCTGAGTTTGAAGCCAACATTTTCACACCTCTCTTTCAGTTTCATCAAAAGACTCTTCAGTTCCTCTTTGTTTTCTGCCAGTAGGGTCATGTCATCTGTATATCTGAAGTTATTGATAATTCTCCCTGCAGTCTTGATTCCAGTTTGTGCTTCTTGAAGCCCAACATTTCACATGATGCAAAGTGAAAGTGAAAGTCACTCAGTTCTGACCAACTCTTTGTGATCCTATGGACTATATAATCCATGGAATTCTTTAGGCCAGAATACTGGTGTATTCTGGTGTGGGTAGCCCTTCCCTTCTGCAGGGGATCTTCCCAACCCAGGGACCGAACCGAAGTCTCCTGCATGTTGTATTCTGCATATAAGTTAAGTAAGCAGGGTGACAGTAGGCAGTCTTGACATTCCTTTCCCCATTTGGAACTAGTCCGTTGTTCCATCTCCAGTACTGTTTCTTCTTGATTTGCATTCAGATTACTAAGGAGGCGGGTAAAGTGGTCTGGTATTTCCATCTCGTTAAGAATTTTCCACACTTTGCTTTGATCCACACCATCAAAGGCTGTGGCATAGTCAATAAAGCATAAGTAGATGTTTTTCTAGAACTCTCTTGCTTTTTCTATGATTCAAAGGATGTTCGCAACTGAATCTCTGGTTCCTCTGCCTTTTCTAAATCCAGCTTGAACATCTGGAAGTTCTCGGTTCACATACTGTTGAAGCCATGCTTGGAGAATTTTGAACCTTACTTTGGTAGCATGTGAAATGAGTGCAATTATGCGGTAGTTTCATCATTCTTTGGCATTGCCTTTCTTGAGGATTGGAATGAATACTGACTTTTTCCAGTCCTGTGGCTACAGCTGAGTTTTCCAAATTAGCTGACATATTGAGTGCAGCACTTTAGCAACATCATCTTTTAGGACTTGAAACAGCTCAACTGGAATTCTATCACCTCCACTAGCTTTATTCATAGTGATCCTTCCCATGGCCCACTTGACTTCGGGCTCCAGGATGTCTGTCTCTAGGTGACTCATCACACCATCCTGGTTATATTAGTCATTAAGATCTTTTTTGTATATCTCTTCTGTGTATTCTTCCCCAATTTTCTTAATATTTTCCACTTCTGTTAGGTCCACACCATTTCTGTCCTTTATTGTGCCCATCTTTGTATAAAAGTTCCCTTGGTATATCAATTTTCTTGAAGAGATCTCCAGTCTTCCGCATTCTATTCAATTCCGTCCCACTTTGGTCTCCACAGAGCTGTGAGTAGACTTCCCTGTGTTTCAACCATATTTTTAAAAGGCTCTCTTATTTAATTTCTTAAGAACTTAACTTTATTAAGTTTATCTTCACTTCCTCAGACACTGTCTTATGTGTCCTCAGTTTCTGATTAATTTTCTGTCACTATCATTTATGATTTTTAGATGGAAACATCTAATAGAACATTCTCAGAAACGTGTGAAAAGAAGTGGATTAAAGAATTATCAGTTCAGTTCAGTTCAGTCGCTCAGTTGTGTCCGACTCTTTGCGACCCCATAAATTGCAGCACGCCAGGCCTCCCTGTTCATTACCATCTCTCGGAGTTCACTCAGACTCACGTCCATAGGGTCCGTGATGCCATCCAGCCATCTCATCCTCGGTGGTCCCCTTCTCCTCCTGCCCCCAATCCCTCCCAGCATCAGAGTCCTTTCCAATGAGTCAACTCTTCGCATGAGGTGGCCAAAGTACTGGAGTTTCAGCTTTAGCATCATTCTTTCCAAAGAAATACCAGGGTTGATCATGCACCTAGGATTTGTAAAAACATCTGGTATCTCCACTTAAGACGACTGCAAGCAAGAGGTGGTCATTAGATTGCCTATCTCCTCTTCGTGGTTCTTGTAGGGTTTGATGTTGCTTCTCTCTATATAACCTATTTCTTTGCCATCTCGTTTTATCCAGTTTTCTGTCTGTGATCTCTATTTTGAAGACTACAGGAATCTAGTTAGTCTTCCTTCTGGTGTCTGCAACTTGGTAGGTGAGGTTGATCCAGAGGTTTGTGTTCTTATCCCCTTGATCTGGGCTTTGATTGTGTTACTATGACCGGAGCCGGCCCTGAATATTGAGGGGAATTTCCCCATTGCTCTGTGGTTTTTCCTGCCCTCTCTGTGCTGATGCCTGCTCCCTGGTTGGTGGAATAGAGCCCTAAATCTGTTTCGTAGCTGTGTTTCTGATCTGTGGTGGGAGGCTGGTGGGATTGGCACACACTCACTGGGAGAGAAGCCACTGAGTATTGCTCCTCTCAGAATGTTCACCTCGAGGTGTACCCTGTGTGTCAACTTTCATTCTCCAGCAAACTCTTGTGTGATCCTATTATTGGCACTGCTCTTGGCCCCAGCTTAAGCATGAGTCACCCTGCTTATTTAACTCATATGCAGAGAAATGCTGGATTGTATGAAGCACAAGCTGGAATCAAGATTGCTGTGAGAAATACCAATAATCTCAGACATACAGATGTCACAACCCTTAGGGCAGAAAGCGAAGAAGAGCTAAAAAGCCTCTTGATGAAACTGAAACAGGAGAGTGAAAAAGTTGGCTTAAATCTCAACATTCAGAAAACTAAGATCATGGCATCTGGTCCCAAAACTTCATAGCAAATAGATGGGAAACAATGGAAACAGTGACAGACTTTATTTTTTCGGGTTCCAAATTCACTGCAGATGATGACTGCAGCCATATAATTAAAGACGTTTATTCCTTGGAAGAAAAGTTATGACCAACCTAGACAGCATATCAAAAAGCAGAAATATTACTTTGCCAACAAAGGTCCATGTAGTCAAAGGTATGGTTTGTCTAGTAGTCATGTCTGGATGTGAGAGTTGGACTATAAAGAAAGTTGAACACTGAAGAATTTATGCTTTTTAACTGTGGTATTGGAGGAGACTCTGAGAGTCCCTTGGACTGTAAGGAGATCCAACCAGTCCATCCTAAAGGATATCATTCCTGGGTGTTCACTGTAAGGAATGATGCTGAAGTTGAAACTCCAATACTTTGACCACCTGATACAAAGAAGTGACATTGGAAAAGACCCTGATACTGGGAAAGGTTGAAGACAGGAGCAGAAGGGGACAACAGAGGATGAAATCGTTGGATGGCATCACTGACTCAATGGACATGAGTTTGAGTAAACTCCAGGAGTAGGTGATGAACAGGGAGGCCTGGCATGCTGCAGTCCATGGGGTCCCAAAGAGTCAGACATGACTGAGCGACTGGACTGAACTGAACTGAATCATTCAGATGATCCGTTGGGAGGAAACCTCAGTAATTGTAACTGGAGACCTGCTTACAACAGGGCAGCTGGCTTTTGTCTTAGGAAGTGAGTCCAGGAAGAAAGAGGGAGACCAGAACCCACACTGTCATTTATAATATAACCACAGAAATGGCATACCATTACTCCTGCCAGAATCTGTTGATACACAGATTCAGTTCAGTTAAGTTCAGTCGCTGAGTTGTGTCCGACTTTTTGCAACCCCATGAACAGCAGCACGCCAGGCCTCCTTGGCCATCACCAACTCCCGGAGTCCACCCAAACCCATGTCCATTGAGTCGGTGATGCCATTCAACCATCTCATCCTCCGTCATCCCCTTCTCCTGCTCTCAATCTTTCCCAGCATCAGGGTCTTTTCCAATGAGTCAGCTCTTTGCATCAGGTGGCCAAAGTATTGGAGTTTCAGCTTCAACATCAGTCCTTCCAATGAACCCCCAGGACTGATTTCCTTTAGGATGGACTGGTTGGATCTCCTTGCAGTCCAAGGGACTCTCAACAGTCTCCTCCAACACCACAGTTGAAAAGCATCAATTGTTCAGTGCTCAGCTTTCTTTATAGTCCAACTCTCACGTCCATACACCTCTGTTAATTGTTGTTGTTGCTGCTGCTGAAGTGATTGTTGTAGCCACACGTTCTGGGAAACAAACNCAGTCTCCTCCAACACCACAGTTGAAAAGCATCAATTGTTCAGTGCTCAGCTTTCTTTATAGTCCAACTCTCACGTCCATACACCTCTGTTAATTGTTGTTGTTGCTGCTGCTGAAGTGATTGTTGTAGCCACACGTTCTGGGAAACAAACTCACTCAGAAGGACAATGCAGATAGTGATAAGTGCAGTTTATTACACCAGTGGGCCCAGGGCAGTGTCTCCTCTTAGCCAAGGACCCTGACCAGCATTTGTGAAAATCTTTTATACCCCGTGTGCACGTATCTGAACCCACCACCTCAAATTCTTTGAGACTTACATAAACCAAGGAAAATACAGTTGCAATAACCCCATCATTCAGATGCTATGTGCTCAAACAGTCAAACAGTTAGCCAATAATCAATAAGCTCGAGGTTACACTCTGATAGATACAGAAAAATTTATGGCCTGTCTGGAGGAAGGGGTGATTAGTGTATGTTTTCTCTTAGAACTGTGGTGTTGGAGAAGACTCTTGAGAGTCCCTTGGACTGCAAGGAGATCCAACCAGTCCATTCTGAAGGAGATCAACCCTGGGATTTCTTTGGAAGGAATGATGCTGAAGCTGAGACTCCAGTACTTTGGCCACCTCATGCGAAGAGTTGACTCACTGGAAAAGACTCTGATGCTGGGAGGGATTGTGGGCAGGAGGAGAAGGGGACGACTGAGGATGAGATGGCTGGACGGCATCACAGACTCGATGGACGTGAGTCTGAGTGAACTCCGGGAGATGGTGATGAACAGGGAGGCCTGGCGTGCTGCAATTCATGGGGTCACAAAGAGTCGGACACGACTGAGCGACTGAACTGAACTGATGTATCTAGGTATATAGATCTATACATAGATGTAGGGTGTACCCTACATCTATGTTGAATCTATGCTTATTCATGTCCACACATCTAAGTTTAGTAGGAAACAAACAGACCTTCATGATGCTTACTAGATGCTTGGAAAACACTCGCTTATACATTTTTCTACCTTCTTCTTTACACCTCCCTCGTTTCTTTTAAATTGATGTGTGTGTTAGTCGCTCAGTCGTGTCTGACTCTTTGCGACCCCATGGACAGTAGCCCGCCGGCTCCTCCATCCATGGGATTCTCCAGGTAAGAATACTGGAGTGGGTTGCTGTTACAGTACAGAGAGCAAGTGCCCCTTTCCCAGATCATGGAAAGATGGTGCCCTCTGGTGGACAATGGTAAAGATCACACCTTTCTCTCCGAAATTCTATTTGAGTCTTTTGTTTTTTTCCAAATTTCTCTTCAGTTGATTTTGCATTCCGCCGTGATTAGGGTTACTGTCAGAGTGCTCGTACCTACCATGATATGAGGAATACAGAAAGTTCCTTATCACCTGAACAGCAGGCCTACCTATTCCATTTTATCAGGGTTCAGTAATAATCCTTTGTGGTTTGAAGGTCCCTGCTAATATTTATTATTTCACCTCAGAGATACATGTTGTGAGACATAATAATATTTGAGGCCTTAATTTACTATAAGAAATGAGCTCATCAGTATCTGACCTCAAAAGTACTCAGAAGGGAAACATCTGAGAAACTCAGAAGAGAGACATCAAAACGTGGCTTTGGTATTCTCCACCTTTTATATTTATATAGAGAAAATTTTTATATTAGTATAGAGAAAAAATACCTTAACATATTAATATTTGGGCTTTTCTTGTCTGCCCTTATATATAACTTTTCTCTTAATTAGTGAAAGACATTGCTGCAAGATGAGGTCATATTGTAATGGCAAAAAAATTATTAATTTTTAGGTTAAAAAAAATCCAAAATACACTTCCAATATGAAAAAAAGAGCAGGCCTAAGTGAAGAAGAAAATGGAGTTTTGCCAAATCACTAGGAAGGAGTGTAGATGAAAAGCAGACTCCCTACTACCCCAACCCCAAGGCACTGAAGGAGTATTAGCGAGGCCACGGGAAGGAGCTGCAGGGCTGGACAAGGCCCGAAGAGATACCCAAGGTTGTGGGTAAAAAACAAAGGGAAGGGACCCAGAGGTGACAACCAGGAAGAGGGTAGAACCTTCAGGGGAAAGTGTGGAGCTCCACGGTCACCAGGAGCAAGAAGCACAAAACTGGACTAGTGCCTGGAGAATATTTTATTTCCATCTGGTGGGGTGGGGGCGGGAATCATGGCTTATCTCTCATGTGGAGCAACATGGTTACCAGATCATCCCTCCAGTGCAAGGTGTGAGCTTCTGATAGAGAGCTAATCCCTGCTTGCACAGTGGATGTTCAACACATGCATACCAGCCCTCCCCCTCATCCTGAGACAGCGCTGAGCCCCCTGTAAATAACACAGAAAGTGCCCCCTTCCTTTGCAATTCTCAGAATGCTCACAAGCCCCTAAAAGCAGAGGGCAGAAGCTTGTAACAGCCAGAAAATTTACCCCTGCTACACCTTAACTTTTTTTTAAAAGGCTTTATTGAATTTGTTACAATATTGTTTCTGTTTTCTTCTTTTTTTGGTGGCAAGGCATGTGCCATTCCAGTTCCCTCACCAGGGATCGAACTGCATCCCCTGCACTGGAAGGTGAAGTTCTAACTACTGGGCTGCCAGGGAAGTCCTTACATCTTCACTTTTGAACAAGAAAATTAACAAGGAAGAATAAGGCAGAACCAAAGGAAAAAGGCTCCATCTAGTTTTCCTAGGAATTGGAAGTAAGGGGGAAACTGGGAGGATAATGACTCTCTAGAATCCCTGCCCCAACCTCACTCCATCTAAGCATAGATATTTTAACTGTGACCATGAATGAGGGAAGCTTAGATTCTCCATACTCTGGGGACGGGAGGGAGAGATCCGGATGGGTGGGGTAAAGACATTCTTTTACAAGTTCCCAATAATTTAACTCTACTCCTCAGAATTCCATTCCCTTTGACATGCAGCTATTAGCATTATGTGACATGGCTAAATGTCTAGCTACCTTAAGCCAACTTGTTAAGACTTTTGAGTTTTAGGTTATCATCTATAAGCCTACCTCATACAATATTTGTGAGGATTAAAAAGAAAAGTGGGAGGGTGGGGGGGGGGGGAAGTGGGTTGAAAAAAAAA
>SJYT01071970.1:0-26354 GCA_006410635.1 Cephalophus harveyi
TGTTTGACCACTTCCAATTTGCCTTGATTCATGGATCTGACATTCCAGGTTCCTATGCAAAACTGCTCTTTACAGCATCAGACCTTGCTTGTATCACCAGTCACATCTACAGTTGGGTATTGTTTTTGCTTTGGCTCCATCCCTTCATTCTTTCTAGAGTTATTTCTCCACTGATCTCCAGTAGCGTGTTGGGCACCCCCTGACCTGGGGAGTTCCTCTTTCAGTATCCTATCATTTTGCCTTTTCATACTATTCATGGGGTTCTCAAGGCAAAAATACTGAAGTGGTTTGCCATTCCCTTCTCCAGTGGACCACATTCTGTCAGACCTCTCCACCATGACCCGCCCATCTTGGGTTGCCCCACGTGCGTGGCTTAGTTTCATTGAGTTAGACAAAGCTGTGGTCCTAGTGTGATTAGATTGATGAGTTTTCTGTGAGTATGTTTTCAGTGTGTCTGCCCTCTGTTGCCCTCTTGCAACGCCTATCATCTTACTTGGGTTTCTCTTACCTTGGGCCTTGGGTATCTCGTCATGGCTGCTCCAGCAACACTCAGCCATTGCTCCTTACCTTGGACGAGGGGCATCTCTTCACCACTGCCCCTCTCGACCTTGAATGTCGAATAGCTCCTCTAGGCCCTCTGGCACCCTCACAGCCACCGCCCCTCAGGCGTGGGGCAGCTCCTCCTGCCCACTGCCCCTGGCTTTGGGTGGGGGTAGCTCCTCTCGGCTGCTCCTGCGCTGTTGCAGCCTGGCACTCTCGGTTGCCGCCCCTGATCTCGAATGTGGCATAGGCTCTTGCCCCTGACCTCGGACGCAGGTTAGCTCTTCTCAGGTGCCACCCCTGACCTCGGACACAGGGTAGCTCCTCTTGACAGTGCTTTGCGTGCCATCTTAGCTGCCCGCACTCTGTGCACCATTGCAATTCTTTGGATTCATTGGAGAGTATATAACTCCATTGCTAACACTAGCAAGCGGGTACTCTTTCTACCCCCTTTTGATGTCTATGTCAGAAGATTTCTCTATCTCCTTTATACTTAATAAAACTTTATTATGCAAAGCTCTGAGTGATCAAGCCTCATCTCCGGCCCTGGATTGAATTCTTCTCCTCCAGAGGCCAAGAATCCCAGCATCTTTGCGTGGTTCAGCAACAATCTTTCAGTATGTGAAGGAATCCCCTGATAAGCAGTTCACCAAGTCAGAATCAGTCCCCTTCTTCCTCACAATCAGCTTTGCCAACCTCTATAGAAAGTCTAACCTAGTTTTGATACCAACTCTCACATATTTGAGAAATTACTAAATAAGACAATTTACATGAAGAGTTTAGTAGAATTGTTAGCACTCAGTTGGAGCAGAGTAAATGTTAAATATTATTGTTATTACATCTATAAGCTGATCTACTATCAGATTTGCTGCTATACTTGCATAATAATTGCACCAGAATATGTAGTCAAAGATTCCTTGAGGAAGGAGGAAAAGAGAAAAATCAAAATATTCTAGTGCTAAAAGTTATGCAGGATCTCTTGTTTTATTTCTTTGGGTATTGATGTTATAGAAATATGATACTCAAGAGTCCACATCATCTGTAAAGGAATACTAAACAGTCATTCCATCTTTATAAATAGACTGGTAGTTCTAGGAAGTGAGTCTGTATAACAAATACTAAAGGAAGATTTAAAAACAAACATTTAAATCTTCATTCTCAAGTTAACATTTTCCAGAAGTGCATTTTTTTTTGTTTTAGTCTTTAAAATAGAATGCACCTTACTTAGTGAGCTTTATTTCTACCTCTCTACATACCATTATATTTGCTTACTGAGATATCTCTTGGGTTTGAGAAATAAAACATATGTACACTGCTTTCCAGAGTTCAAAACCACATTGTCTTTTTTAATTAACACCCATTTCTTCCACACCAGTATTCTTGCCTGGAGAATTCCATGGACAGAGGATCCTGATGGGCTAAAGTCCATGGGGTCGCAAAGAGTCAGACATGACTGAGCAACTAACACATCTCTCCAGCAGAGGGAGCAAATAAGTTCTGCATTTTCATTTCTACCAAATAGAACTTCTGTGAATTCCAGTGTGTTATTGGATAAAAATCTGTTGAATAAGAGATTATATTGAAGAACAAATTTGTAATGAAAATGTATTCAAGTAATCTCCATAGCATATATTAAATGTTCATAAAATATTCATATGTACAGGTCTTAGATTTCATTTTTCTACAAGCACTGTATCTGAAAATTTAATTCAAAATATTAGCCAAAGAAAAAATATTTTTAAGCTCTTGAAATACTGAAGTATATATAGTGCATTAACCTGTTCTAGAGTTTTTTGATTGTGTGTGTGTGTGTTTTGGAAAACTAGAAGTACAAATATACCAAATAAACAACACAAAAAATGCTACACATTCTGAGATAAACTGTGAATTAATTGTGTGATATTAAATTCACATTGGAATATCATGATCTTACTAGTTAGCCTTCAAAATCACAATTGTTAGGTTACGATTTATCAGAGTTAATATCAAATCATTTGAACAATTTTAATGACTTAAATTTTTATTTGATAAAATAAAAGTTATTTAGTAGGCTTTAAGAATCCTATCTTATCTAATTTTTGTTTCATAAGCTTATAAATAATAAATTCAGTTCAGTTCAGTAGCTCAGTTGTGTGCAATCTTTTGCGACCCCGTGGACTGCAGCACACCAGGCTTCCCTGTCCATCACCAACTCCCGGAGCTTACTCAAACTCATGTCCATCGCGTTGGTGATGCCATCCAACCATTTCATCCTCTGTGGGTCTCCTTTTCCTCCTACCTTCAATCTTTACCAGTATCAGGCTTTTTTCCAATGAGTCAGTTCTTCGCATCAGATGGCCAAAGTACTGGAGTTTCAGCTTCACCATCCGTCCTTCTGGTGAATATTCAAGACTGATTTTCTTTAAGATTGACTGGTTTGATCTCCTTGCAGTCCAAGGGACTCTCAAGCGTCTTCTCCAACACCACAGTTCAAAAGTATCAATTCTTCGGTGCTCAGCTTTCTTTATAGTCCAACTCTCACATTCATACATGATTCCTGGAAAAACCATAGCTTTGACTAGATGGACCTTCGTCTGCAAAGTCTCTGCTTTTTAATATGCTGTCTAGGTTGGTCATAGTTTTTCTTCCAAGGAGCAAGCGTCTTTTAATTTCATGGCTACAATCACCATCTGCAGTGATTTTGGAGCCCCCCAAAAATAGTCTCTCATTGTTTCCATTGTTTCCCCATCTATTTCCCATGAAGTGATGGGACCAGATGCCATGATCTTCATTTTCTGAATGTTGAGCTTTAAGCCAACTTTTTCACTCTCCTCTTTCACTTTCATCAAAAAGTTCTCCACAGGACTGGAAAAGGTCAGTTTTCGTTCCAATCCCAAGGAAAGGTAATACCAAAGAATGTTCAAACTACTGCACAACTGCACTCATCTCACACATTAGCAAAGTAATGCTCAAAATTCTCCAAAGCTCTTTAGTTCTCCACTTTCTGCCATAAGGGTGGTGTCATCTACATATCTGAGGTTATTAATATTTCCCCTGACAATCTTGATTCCAGCTTGTGCTTCATCCAGCCCAGAGTTTCTCATGATGTACTCTGCATATAAGTTAAATAAGCAGAGTGACAATATACAGCCTTGACGTACTCCTTTTCCTATTTAGAACCAGTCTGTTGTTCCATGTCCACTTCTAACTTTTGCTTCTTGACCTGAATACACATTTCTCAGGAGGCAGGTCAGATGGTCTGGTATTCCCATTTCTTGAAGAATTTTCCACAGTTTGTTGTGATCCACACAGTCAAAGGCTTTGGCATAGTCAATAAAGCAAAAGTAGATTTTTTCTGGAACTGTCTTGCTTTTTTTGATGATCCAGTGGATTTTGGCAATTTGATCTCTGGTTCCTCTGCCTTTTCTAAATCCAGCTTGAATCGTGGCTTGGAGAATTTTGAGCATTACTTTGCTAATGTGTGAGATGAGTGCAATTGTGCAGTAGTTTGAACAATGATTTTATTGTTAAGCCTCTTGCCTTACCACTGCTATCTCCAAAATCCTGGAGAAAATATACAAGGCAAAGAAGTGATTTTTTTTTCTCAGTAGGTTTACCTGTATGCCTCCTGTTCAAACTAAAACTCTCTCTCCTTCACCAACATGTTAAAACATCACCAAATTACTTTGCTTCTACCTCCAAATGTCTCCTGAATCTGCCTGATCTTTTCCTACTGCATTATGCTTGCCTGGGGTACTGTATCTTAAGCTTGGGCTAAACGGCCTCCAGACCTGTTCATTCCAGGTCATTCTGCATGCTGCAGCCAAATTCATTTCATTAAGATGCAAATCCTATTATGTTAAGTCCCTTTTCAGTCCCAGTTTCTATTTGCCCTCACTATGAAGTCTAAACTTCTTCAGTAGCTTATGAGAATGTTAACAATTTGAACTTGCTTAACTTTCCAGTTCTTGCTGGAACTTTCTTCCATTGCTTCATGTCCTAAGCAAAATAATACTTTATTTCAATCTAGGTCTTCTTTTTACTTTTATCAACCCTTTCTTTAGGTCAAGGTTTCTGAAACTTGGCACTTCTGACATTTGGGCTGGCATGGCTGTTGTGGGAACGGTTCTGTGCATTGTAGGGTTTTTCACCAGCATCGTCGGCCTCTACCCACTGGATGACAGCAGTCCCCAGTCCCCAATCAACCAAAAATGTCTCCAGATCTTGTAAACATATCTGTCAAATATCCTAGAAGCCAACACCATCTCTCCTCTTGAGAATCATCGCCCTAGTGAACTAACTCAATCCATGATTTTATATATCAAATATGGCAGAATTTCACAAGATAGATTTCTTTCCTCCCTCCTATTCTCTCTGTCTCCTGCATCTTCTGTTCTATCTCTCCCTTTTCCCCATCTCTCTATCCCTCTCTCCTCCCCCTCCTTCACCCTCTTTTTCTCTCATGGCAATCCAGGTGTAAAGTGGACCAACTCCAATATTGTTGGGAATCCAGCTTTGTTTTTTTTGTTGTTTGTTTGTTTGTCTTTTGACTTCATCAAATTAAGAGTATATTCCTCATCCACAAGACTTAAGACAATTCACTACCATCATGCTCACATTCTAACCAACAAGAAGAATCAAACCAAAAATATGAGAGTTCTTTCCTCTGTGTGTGTGTGTGTGCTCAGTCACTCAGTCATGTCCAACTCTTTGCAACCTTATGGACTGTAACCCTCAAGCCTCCTCTGAACATGGCAAGAATACTGGGATGGGTTGCCATTTCCTTCTCCAGGAGATCTTCCCGACCCAGAGGTTGAACCCGCATCTCCTGCCTTAGCAGGCAGAATCTTTATCGCTGAACCACCTGCATATATCACCTCTACTAGCTTCAAAGAAGGCTGGAAAATGTAAAAATTGAATTTCCATTGCAAAAATAATAATATTAATAATACATAAATAAATGAAAAAATAAAGTGTGAAGAATGCATATCAGGGAGCAACCAGCAGTTTTTGCTAAAACCTGCCTTCTTGATCACCAAAATAACAGATGTTCACCTTTCTTTTCTTAAAACAATACATTCACATTTTTGCCCAAAAGAAAACAACCACAAAAATTCCAGCCAGTTCCTGCACCCATATCAAAGTTCAGGCTCTCTGAGAGACAGCTTTCTCCATAATCTCCATATGATGCTTCTCTTGATCAGGAAACAATAAAGTAAAAGAAAAGTATGAAGAAACTCTGGAGTAAAAGAAAAGTAACTTCTGTAACCATGAAGTCAAATAAAAGTAACATGTTCTCCAGCACTATATACACACAGATGCTTACAAACTCAACACTTGATCATATCATAAGAACAAGGGAATGAGAATTTGTTTTTTAATGATTTAAGAACAACTTTCCTCCAAGGAAGAAGAGGAACTGTACCGTTATCTCCGGTTCACAGAAATTAGCTCGTGCTAGACAAAAACTGAGAAGACTCCTGCCCAGACAGGGGCTCAGTCTCTAAGTCAGGTCCATCTGGCACCCCGCGGTTCCTGTACCCCCTAATTCTACTTCCAGAAATTTCATCTGACTTTTAATTCTCTATGGCCACATCAAAGTGGGAAAGAAATGGAAGTTACCCTTCCTAGGAGCTATGCTTCTACAGCCTGGTTCCTGTTGGGGTTCTGAGAGCCTCTGCAGAGCTGAAGTAATCACAGGTTTTTCTAGGTCAGCCTTATGGCTTCTTTCATTATAGTAAATTTCTGGCACTAGTCGCCATTAGAAGGATTTCTAGTTTTCAGTCTGAGGACTTTACTTCCTGGCCTCTCACCCTTCCAGTCTCCCTCTTCTCTCAGCTTAATTGTGGCTTCCTTTAGAATTTGAAAGGACGGGCTTTAGAAAGAAGGCAATCTCTATAATCTGATCTTTGTTGTTAACAGACAAAAATATATAACAGGAGAAAATCCTGGGGTCACAGTCTTATTTCCTACTGAAGCTACCTCCTCAGAGCTGCCCTTTATAACTGCCTCAATTTGGGGTAAGATGTAGTTGGGTTTTTCAGCTCTGCAGTGTCCAAATTACTAGACCTTCATTCAACACAGATCACAAGATTCTTGTGGCTATTTTTCCTGTCTTCACTGCCATGTAACACTGAGTTTGACTCTTAGCAAGTGTCCAGTAGCTGTTTTTCGGTGAACTTTAAAAGCTGACTAACTACACAAAGCCTGTGAGAAAGGCCAAATGGGAGGCAGGCTTAGTAAAGCATCTCTAAGGGAGAGATCACTGTGGCTGTAATTCTATAAAAACCCTATGGAAAGGTAGGTTTTATGGAGAAATTTCTACTCTACATATTTTTTGTCACTTAATTTTGAAATCAGTCCTGTGAGATGGATAATACATTGCCAGTTTACAAATGACAAAAGTCAAATTTTAAACTTTCCTTCTGTTAAAAAAACATTCAACTGATAACAATTTAATGATCTTACCGGCTCTATTCAGTGATTCATGAATCAGACAGTATCCAATGTAGAAAAAGAATTTAACTCTAAGGAGTTATACAAAGTAAAGGACTTTATAGGCAGAGGGAGCTAGAACAAGAAAGTTATATTTGGTAGAAAAAGTGGGTTGATTCTTGCAAGCTTACTTTCCTTTAGGAGATGGCAGGGTTCTATCAAGCAGATAACCTAACTAGTGCCTCTAAGGTGATTCCTGATTGATGGGCTTAAGATTCCATTTCTGGAAGATCAGAAATTATAAAGTTAAGTCTTGGTTTGGTGGCATGGACTTGCGTAAGTGACTCCATTTTGGTCCTATTGTCTTACACTTCTCACTGTTGCATAGTTAGCAAGAGGTGGAGCTTGTATTCAAACCCACTAGTTCCAAATTTTGAAATCTTTGCTTTTCTCATTCTCTAGAACACTTAGGGAAGAGTATTCTAAACAGAGAGACAAGCCACGAGCACATAGCACCAAAGGAAAAAAAAGAAGAATGGAAAAAATTAGGTATATATCAGCCTATATATCAGTCTAGATGGGAGGAAAGTGATTTTGCACTGAGAAGAAAAAACTAATCACAGATTAAATTGAAGAGACCCCAACATCAAAAGGTATTTTGAGCATCTGATGACTAAATCTCTTTGAATGAGCCTTCATTTTGCTGAATTCAGTACAAAAAATGTTGTCCTGTAACAAGCCTTCATTTTATGGAGAGGTATTTTAATGCTCGCCTTCTCTCTTTTATAAGATAAGTATTGTTTGACTATGTGGAATAATACATGCTACAGTTTTTACAGTTTTAAAGAAAAAAGTTGAAATTTTGTCTTTTAGAAATATAATTCATGTTGTTTAATATCTATTTCCTTTATCATATTGGACCCTGTCACAAATAACAAGTAACTAAATAATGTTTTCATTGAAAAGTAACTTTATTCTTACAGAATGAAACGATGTTTTTCTTTTCCTCTGAATGTTTTTATCTAATAAAGGAAATACAAAAGATGCACAAATAAGTTGATTATCTTGGTACCCATTTTAGCAAGCTGGTTTCACTATCAGGAAATTCATTATCATAGAGGAGTTTCAAAAGAAAAATTAGGGCATTTGCAGGTCACTTAATTAGATAAATGGATCTTGGTAATTAGACATTTTTGGAAAGATAATGCATTTGTCAGACATATTTAGGCAAGTTTATTTAATAAATATCCCCAGGAGATGTTAGTCCCTCTTGTATTTAACCATGATGGGTTTCTATACATATCCTGAGGATATTAGGGCATTTCCTGTTCTGTTAATGGGTTGCTCCAAATTTTCTCTTAGTTTCAGAAATGACAGAGATCTCATCCCACCCTTAAATGACTATTTAAAGAATACTAACTAGAGTAGGTGATTAGCAACAGGAAATAGTTTGTGTAATTGAAATTTATCTTGGGCCAAAGGAGACAGAGAAGGGAGAGTGGAAAGCTTGCAGGTCTAATAGTTTCTTACTTGCTATTGGATATTACAGACTGAAGAGGGATATGTTTGCTCTTAAATCGGTGCTATTATATTCCTCAATTGAATCTCCCTTTTAACTTAAAGAGTTTTTTGTACTAGCTCGTGTAGGCCAGGAAATTTCATCATACATTCAAAGTGAACCAGTCACCATGAATCAGTAAAAGTCCCGGAATTTATAAAATAGAGTGTACTGATATTATCATCAGTCAACCAATAGCACATAAACAATTGTGGCACTTTTTGGAGGAATATCAATTGTCTAAAAATATATAAAACAAACAAATGCATTTTGGTTTTTGTATCTATATATTGCCTTCTCCATTTATAAGTCAAATTACAAAGCTAAATTTTGACTACTATAGTGATAATAAAGAATTTGTATGTTCTAAAAATGGAAAGTACAAGAAATTGATAAGGTTTATTATAAATGTGGGTGGTTGCTTTGTTGAGGCTAAATTGAGGTCCAAGCAAATAAAATCAAGTTCAGAATAAGATAATGTATTCAAAATTACTTGAACTAGTTTAAAGCCTTCAGAAATGTGAATTAAATGTCTTAAATCTTGTTGAGGTTTGAACAGGCACATATAAATAGATGAAATAATATATTTGAGGAACTGTCATTCCTTTTATTTCTCAAATTCAATAAGATTGATCTTTCAACGATCATTCTGCTAAGACGAGAGGCAGAACACAAAATTTCTCTAGCAATTGAAGTAATAAAAAGAGTAATTCAAAGGTTTTTCTTATGTGCTCCCATTGAGATAATCTGAAAGGAAAGTACACGCTAAAAGGACTCGAGATAGGATTCTCCCAGCAAAATGCAGAAATGGAGGTTGGCAGAGTGCTGACAGCCTGGAGTAATAGAAAAAGTAGCAGCTCAGGCTTGTGTCAGACCTTTTTAAATCTACCTCCCCATATACAGGCCATGACTTTGGTGAATAATTTAATTTCTCACAGCCTCAATTTCTTAATCTCTGAAGTGATGATAATAAATGTCTCAAGAGAGATAATGAGACAAAAACCTGACCAAATTTGTATTCAAGTGCTTAACACAGTTTCTGACACACAATAGACATTTAAAAATATATATAGGTGTGTGTGTATGGTATTCCTTTTAACAAACAAATGAAACAGGAAGAACTTGTTGCTATAATACAGTTGGAAAACTACAAAACTGAAGTGACATTGTGGCCCACAGAGAACAAAATTATTATTTGTCCTCTTTGTTAGTAATAAAAGTGAATACATTTAAACTCAAGGTTTATTTCTATATAGTGGGAGCTCATCCTCTGGTTATCAGGTTAATATTACATATCTTTGCAAAATTTGGTTAATGAAAATAGTCAAAAAGCTTATCCAGCCAAGTCAGAATATCAGCTGTATTTTTCAATAGTGTGCATCTTAATCCATTTTAACTCACCAGAAATGCATTTACTGAAAATTTTGCCTTAAGTGACCTATACCTCTCACCTTTAATGTATCATACTGTGGCACCTTTTTTCATATTCCCACAAGTGTATACATCTTATCAAGAACTTGGGAAGATGTATATCCTTCCAGGAACAGGTAATGTGCTTCCATTTGGATGATAGTAAATATAGGCATCTACAGCTGTAAATGTTCCTGTAAGCTCTATTTTAGCAACATGCCATATTTTTTTTTGTGTGTGTGTGTGTGTATATATATATATATATATATATATCTTCATTTCAAAGTAATTTATAATTTTCCTTGTGATTTCTTCTTTGACCCACTGGGTATTTTGGAGTATGTTGCTTAATTTCTAAGTAGTTGTGAATTTCCAGGTTTCTTTCTTTTTGATTTATTTCTAATCTCATTCCATTGTAGTCAAAGAAAATACTTTGTATGACTTCAATTATTTTAAATTTATCAAAGTTTGGTTTACGGACTAGCATGTGGCACATCTTCCATGTATACTTGCGAGGAACGTGTCTTCTACAGTTATTGGGTGGAATGTTCCAAGGGTACCTGTGAGGTCTAGCTGGTGCAGAGTGATGTTCAAGTCTTCTGTTTCCTGTTGATTTTCTGCTTGGCTGTTTGATCCATTATTAGAAGCTGGTCATTAAAGTTTCCAATTAATACTTTTAACTTTTGCCTTGTCTGCCCAGCCACTTTTGTCTCAAGACGGTCTATCACACTGTGTATCACAATTCACATGGTGATAGCAATCAGGCTTCTAGTGACCATGTTTATAAACGCTACCAAGTCCTACTCACCACTCATAGACTGCGAGAGATCAGGAGTGAGAATTCAAATCAAGACTGGTCCAGTTAATTGACCACTTTCCTAAAGAAATTAGGAATTGGACCAGAGAATTACCAACATTATGCTTCAATGGAACAAATAATGACTTTTACAAGAAATGGGAAACTAAGAAAGACTGGGGCCTTAATCAGATTAATATATAGATACAGAAGGAGAGAATAAGCACCTGTACACAAGAGATTTCTCTGTTTTTTAACCATCCATTCTCCAACTCAATCTGTTTTTAAGGCCCTCTATAATTCTGAACTTGGATCATAGCAAAAACCTCTATACCATAGAATCATAATGCATGTCTTATTTTCATATACAGTAGTCTCAAGAAGTTTTTATGTGTTTGTACCCAAAATAGAGCAATAAATATATAGTGGAAGCATTCTTATTGTATTAATGAACAGTTCAGTTGATAAAATGTGGGCCAAGTTGAAAATATCACCTGGCACTGCCATTCCAAAAAGAATACCCGTGGTGGAAAATGGAAGAATTTCTTTATTAAAGAAATTTAATAAAAAGATTTAAATCTAGAAAGTTAGCCTAAGAAAATCAGAGATAAAACAAAAACATATATGTAAAATTTATTGCATATTATAAATTACTTGGTTTTCATAAAATAATATATATATTTTTTCATAAAATAATAATATATATGATTATAAAATTATAAAGATCTATCTACCTAAATATGAAAGAATTTCTGTGGCCTATTAGAGGAAGGAATCCAAATAATTTTATAAATAACCCCATTTGACAATAAGTATTTATCTCACACTTGTTTGCAAGTGTGTGTGTGTATAATGAAGAATACTGGGTGGATAGACAGCAATGTGTTAACAATTATTCTCCCCTGGTTTGTGAACCAAAGGTAAATTTGTGTTAAACTTTTTAAAAATTAATGTTGTATGTATTATTCATAATAAGCATATATTATATAATTACAGAGGAGGAGCCTGACAGGCTACAGTCCATGGGATCTCAAAGAGCTGGACACGACTGAGTGACTAACACACACACAGAGGAAATAAAGCTATTTTTTAAAAAATATTTATTTATTTGACTGCACTGGGTCTTAGTTGCAGCACACAGGATCTGTTAGTTGCAGCAGGTGACCTCTCTGTTGCAGCATGTAGGATCTAGTTCCCTGACCAGGAACTGAACCCAAGCAAGCCCTGTGCACTGGGAGCAAGGAGTCTTAGCCACTGGACCACCAGAGAAGTCCCAATAAAGCTATTTTTATTTTGAGAAAAAAAAAAAGAAGAAATAAATATATGTGACCATAGAAGTTTGGTGTTGTTGTTGTTGTTGTTGTTTTCCTGAAAAGAAAACCACAGAAACTCAAATGTTAAAAGATAAAGCAAAATGGAGTCAAAGTCCAAATCTTAAGACACTGAGAAGAGGCCTCCATCCACGTAGTATGAAAGAATACCTTAAGATTGGGTTATTTGTCTTTCAGTAACTCTAGAAAGGTAAGCAGGGCAGTCTGGTGAGGGATAGGAAAGAAACTCAAGTTTGATGAATAGATTTGTATCCTAAAGATCCTGAAGAAATTTTTTAGAATATCTTCCAGGAATTAAAAAAACAATCATAGGAATGCCTGGGTGTGAACTTCGACTTATAACTTGCTTCAAGTTAATTTGATGATTTCCTTTCACCCTGAGCAAATTTATCCCTTGGTGCCCCCCTGCACTTGTCTCCACCCACTCTGATCTGTGAGTTCCAGTCTGAACCAAAGCCAGGGCTTCCGCAGCCCTCTGACTTTTGGTTGGGCTCACAGGCAGGGACCACCAGTCGGGCAGGAAAGAGGATGGAGAGTGACACCAGACAGAGGGTTCCTTCCCTGGACCGGCCTTCCCTCCACCAGACGCGGGACACAGCTTCTCTTCTGACATTTCCATCCTGCAATTAGCCTCTGGGTTCCCCTGCTCTTCACCCTCACCTCTGTAAAGAGCTCCTTTATTAAATTCCTCAAATTACACAGCAGGATGTGCCATCTGTTTCCTGCAGGACTCTCCCTTATACAAAACCTTTTCTGTAAAACAGATTAGCAAGATCTACCCCTCTGTTCTCTATAAGAAACTACTTCATTAGATCATATTTCATCAGCTTTATGGTTGCTTCTGGAGCAATTACGGAAGGGTCCCACAGCAGACCTTGTCAGCACTGAACTCATATCCCCCACATCTCTCTGCTGGTTTCTTTCATTTTTATTCCCTAAGCTAACATCTGCTCTCCCTGATTGCCAAAACCCTCTGCCTGTACCCAGAAAAAGATGGAAGTGCCTGGAAAAGTACATGCCCCACCCCTACCCAACAGGGGCCAATCAATGACAGTGGGTGTGGTGTAGAAATACTTCAGTTTCTTCATCATTGCCTGGGACAAATCTGAGGCTGACATATCCACTCTCCGGATGCACTTTGCTGGATTCAGCCACAGCTGTTCTTGGTAGGATTTAAGGCTGTATATTGTCACCCTGCTTATTTAACTTATATGCAGAGTACATCCTGAGAAATGCTGAGCTGGAGGAAGCACAAGCTGAAATTAAGATTGCTGAGAGAAATATCAATAACCTCAGATATGCAGATGAACCACCCTTATGGCAGAAAGTGAAGAACTAAAAAGCCTCTTGATGAAAAGTAAAGAGGAGAGTGAAAAAGTTGGCTTAAAACTCAACATTCAGCAAACTAAGATCATGGCATCCAGTCCCATCACTTCATGGCAGATAGATGGAGAAACAGTGGAAAGAGTGGCTGACTTTATTTTTTTGAGCTCCAAAATCACTGCAGATGGTGATTGCAGCCATGAAATTAAAAGATGCTTACTCTGCTAGGCTACAGTCCATGGGGTCACAAAGAGTTGGACACGACTGAGAGAATTCACTTCACTACTTGAAAAGGAAAGTTATGACCAAAAGGAAGGTTATGACCAACTTAGCATATCCAAAAGCAGAGACATTACTTTGTCAACAAAGGTCCATCTAGTCAAGGCTATGGTTTTTCCAGTGGTCACGTATGGATGTGAGAGTTGGACTATAAAGAAAGCTGAGCGCTGGAAAATTGATGCTTTTGAACTGTGGTGTTGGAGAAGACTCTTGAGAGTCCCTTGGACTGCAAGGAGATCCAACCAGTCCATCCTAAAGGAGATCAGTCCTGGGTGTTTATTGGAAGAACTGATGTTGAAGCTGAAACTCCAATACTTTGGCCACCTGATGTGAAGAGATGACTCATTTGAAAAGACCCTGATGCTGGGAAAGATTGGGGGCAGGAGGAGAAGGGGACGACAGAAGATGGGATGGTTGGATGGCATCACCGACTCAATGGACTTGGGTTTGGGTAGACTCCAGCAGTTGGTGATGGACAGGGAGGCCTGGCGTGCTGTGGTTCATGGGGTCACAAAGAGTCGGACACTAATGAGTGACTGAACTGAACGGAACTGAAGTTGATATCACAATCTTGCTTTGATTTCTCCCTTCTCCTCCCCACCCAGCCCTTCCCTATTTCAGGTCCCCACTCTATGTGTTTTTCCTGGATACATTTCCTATTAAATTACTTTCACTTAAATCTTCATCTCACGGTCTCCTTCAGGCAACTCCAATCAGAACTGTATTATATGCATCAGAAAATACATTTTACAAATATAAAATTATAGAAAATAATAATTCCTTTAAAACCAGAACAGGAAAATGGACATATGTCTGAAAGAAATCTATATCAGGTAAATTTAGATTTTTAATAAATGATAAAGATAATTTTGAGCAGTGACAAAATTTTCTAAAAAGCAGTGCTCAAGGGAGAATTGCACTGTGTCTGACATCTTTTTAATGTTGAGATGTTAAATTCTAAGAGCGTGGCCTCTGATGAGATCGAGTAGACTGTTATGTGTGGGTGTGGCACTGTGAGGAGTAAGGAGGAAGCATTCTACTGGGTTTTCATAGAACAACCGAACTGGAAAAAAGTACTGGGTGCTCACTGAACCAGTTTCACTTGGAGAGTTCTCCCAGCCCCACTTTTCCATATCCAGGCCCCCCTAGACATGACATTGTTAACCTCTCTAGAGGAGAACAGATATCTTTGTAAAATCAGAGTGAAGGATGGAGAAGAGATTAAAAAGACATGATTCATTATTTTCCTATTTCAGCCTTTAACTTGATAAATGAGGTGACCAAACCCCTAGAGTTTAAGTGGTTTATACAAAACTATTCAGCTGGTTAGTGGGAAGGTAAGGATGTAGACTCAGGTGTCCAAAGTCCTAGTTAAGAACATTTCAGCTGCTGATACTAGCTTTTTCACTTTTAAAACTACTGAAATATTCTTCAAGATTTTGAGAGATACAAATTTACTCTTTCACTGCCTTTTAAATTTTTTTTTTTAAATTAGGGACATTATATCAGAAAATTAAATGATTTGCTCAATTTAATTACCAAAGTTGACTGAGGTTAATTATTTATAAAGTCATTAGAAAGTTTACCTTCTTCAACATAAGCCTGACTAAAAAGTGAAGGATGGATGAGTGTGGGCCACCCTCCCTCTCCTCCCAGAATGCAGGCGGTGTCACAGTGCCTCTCCCCCCAGGAAGGGAGCCATGTGCCATCAACAAACCAACCACTTTGAGGAGAAGGCTTAACATAAGAAGCCATGTTTTATAACCAAAATGGAAGACACATATTCAAGTCAACAAAAGAAACATAAAATGTTGAAATAATGCATTTGCTCCCTAATCTTTTCCGTGTTTATTTATAGAGTTAAAAGATGATTTTCCCTCCATTAATTACTAAGTTATTTGTCAATTTAGAACGAATTACTGAAAGAATAGCTATAATCTTTCTATACCTACAGAAGATAGGACTGAGGTAAATAGATTTTTGAAAAAAGATAGTTTGATAAATTCATGTACCTAAATTATTTCCACTGGTACACCATCCATACATTTTTCAAAACCTAATAATAAGCAAACATAAGATCTAAAAGTGAATTCTACTTGCACATTGGTATCCATTGCAGTAAATAGTGTATGTGGGTATGGTTGGGTTTTGGTTTAGGCCTGGTGAATTTTGATGTATTTATAAAAGTTATTCTACAAAGTGTACATGCACATCGAAGACTGTAAGTTAAAACAACATATAGGACATGACAGACTGTTTACAAGCAAATGTTAATGAGAAAGTTAACTATTTTACAAATGCAGTTAAAGTTATCAAATTTTGCTTGTGATTTTTAATCAGTTTGAATAGCGTATATAGTCTCAATGCAGGTTTTCAATTAGTTTGTAAAACTTCCTTTCCAAGAGAAAAGAGACCACTACTAAATAGGAGATTTTTAGTCATTTACAAAGTAAAACTCAGAAGCATTGTACTGTCCTTTGATAAACTTACACATTCTATTTCTGTAAAGTGTGCTTCTACCTACATGCAAAACCAACATTACTTGTTAGAGGAGGTTATGGAAAGAATAACTTTGAGAAAAAAAGAACTATAAATGTGAACTAAACAATACCCCCTAGAAAACAATAACCTCATAATTAGAGCCATTCTGGAGAAATTTTGATCATACGTTTGTTGGTTTTTGTTATATGCAGACAGAAAATTGTCTTTGAAATGGAATCTTTTTTAGTTTTCACCAACATTAACCTCTACAGCAGAGATCTGAGCCTAAGGTGAGAGTTCAGACTCAAATCAACACTCACCAGCTGTGTGACCTTGGGTAGGTTACATAATTAACCCCTCTGAGCGTGTTTCCTCATCAACTGAATGGAGATGTTTTTAATAGGAATTACCTCACAGCATTGCTCTGCGGATTGTTCTTTTTGTTGTGTAGTCTCTAAGATGTGTCCCACTCTTTTTGCAACCCCATGGACTATAGCCCACCAGGCTCCTCTGTCTCTGGGATTTCGCAGACAAGAATTCTAGAGGGGTTGCCATTTCCTTTTGCAGGGGATCTTCCTGACCCAGAGATCAAACCTGCATCTTCTGCTTGCCAGAAGAATTCTTTACCACTGAGCCACAGGGAAGCCCACTGGGAGGATTAAAATGAATCAATACACAGAAATACTTAGAAGAAGGCCTGGCACAGAGTTATAATATATGTGTGTGTGTGTGTGCTTAGTCGTTCAGTCATGTCCGACTCTTTGCCACCCCATGGAATGTAGCCCGCCAGGCTCCTCTGTCCATGGGATTCTCCAGGCAAGAATCCTGGAGTGAGTTTCTGTTCACTTCTCCAGGGGACCTTCCTAACCCAGAGATGGAAGTTGAGTCTTGTGCATTGCAGGCAGATTTCTTTACCATTTGAGCCACCAGAGAAATCCACACTATATGTGTTTCATCATTATTGTTCCCATTATAGGTGCTCAATAAATATTTGTTGAGTTAAATGTTCCTCTAAAAGAAAATAATGTATGGCAGCCCTAATTGGATGACACAGAGTATTCTCACATTTGATAAATATGCAAGTTGGAAGACAATAAGAAGTTCAGAAACTTTGTTCCAGCAGTTGTTATTTGCATGGCCAGGTGTAACTTAGGCGGTGCTACCAGAAGGACTGAGAACTCCATGTCATTCCCACAAACCCTACTCTAGTGCCTGAAGCCCAGCCAGGAAGACTTTAGCCAAACCACTGAAATTCCAGTTAAAAAACAAAGGTTAAAGAGTGGAAAGGGGTGACATACATCTTAGAATAAGATGGAGAATTTAAATAATACCTAATGGTACTTCAACTTTATAGTTTATTAGATTAAGTCAACTAATTACAGAGTAAGGTTCTATCAGAGAAAACAAAGAAGCTAACAGAGTGCTGGAAGGATGCTATGATAAATTGCCTGCTTATTTTTTTTTTCAGAAGCTAGTACACCTCTATCATCTCAGAATGCCATTGATACTATTTTAAAACAAGAATTCTCAACCTCAGGAGGTATGTGGTAGTGTATCTAGCTTTTGAAGTCACTGACAAAAAGATCTGATAATGTTCCATGTTATGACACTTCCATTACCCCACAAAATAAAGAATTTCTTGCTTTAAAAAAAAATGTGATTCTGTGCTTCAAAGGGAAAGCTTGTCTCCACCTAACACTGGAGGTTTCATCTATACTACGTACAGAGCAGAAATTGGAGTGCAGAAGTTAATGTAGATCAGTTAGTGTCACAATCAGACAACCTGACATTCAGTTACCATGGCAGACACTGCTACTGTAGAACCTTAATCTGAAACATTCAAAGGTGGTAGAAGAACTTAGAAACAACTGTGAGATGCAAATGGCAGTAGTTTTTAGTACACGCCTATTGAACTAAATCCAGAAAGTTCAATGGTTTAGTACTACTTTGAGTTCCAAGATCTGGGTTAATATTATAATAGGAACTAAAGAATGGAACTTGGACCACTTGATGCAAAAAGCCAAATCACTGGAAAAGACATTGATGCTGGGAAAGATTGAGGGCAAGAGGAGAAGGGGGTGACAGAGGATGAGTTGGTTGGATGACATCACGGACTCAATAAACATGAGTTTGAACAAACTCCGGGATCTAGTGAAGGACAGGGAAGCCTGGCGTGCCATAGACCATGGGTTTGCAAAGAGTCAGACATGACTTAGCAGCTGAACAATAACAACAACAAGAAGTGGAAGTTATATAGTAAGCCCTTGATACTTTTACTAATGAACATTACATAAACTTGAGGTTGGGGTCGGGGGTGAGAGTCTATAGACAGCATTCTTCTCCTTTCTTCCCAAACTCTGATGACAGGTATAGAAATCAGACTGATGGAGACTAAAACGCCAGTTCTCTTAGAACTAACAGCTAGTTCACAAGATATAAGGCAGGTGTGCTGGCAGATGGCTTGCTATCACCCATGTGAGATTCCTTTTCACATGTCTCAATCCCAAGGTGTGGCAGAAGCAAAATCAACTTTATTACTCAGGGAAAAGAACAGACTAGAGCATATTTTCTCTACAGGTAGGCAGTTCCCTCCCACAAAAAAAAAAAAAAAAAAAGAGTGAGGCAATCATGCCAGTTCTTTCCTCTTCACTGATGAATTAAGAACTACTTCTTTCTATACAGAGAGAGTTCAGAAAGACATGTCCAGCATGTGGATTGCAGCAGGGGTGCAGATATATTACCAAGGACATTTGTATGTAGGTGCACCTGGCATTCAGCAAGTGAGTGCCAGGTTTCCTGAACATCCTACAAAATACACTGCGTTCCCAAGCAACAAACAACCATCCTGCCCCAAATCCAACAGCACTCCAGTCAAGAGGCACCCTTGGGGAGCCTTCCACAGGGAAACAGGAAGAGCAAGGAATGAGTGGCCCACAGCTTTGTGAGTAGACATGTGTGTGCACGTGCACAGCTGCACCTCCGGGAACACAGCTAAGTTCATGTGAATTCTTAATTGCTTTTTTAAAAATTAAGGCATAATTTTGTTGTTATTTTTTTTTTCAGAAGCTAGTACACCTCTATCATCTCAGAATGCCATTGATACTATTTTAAAACAAGAATTCTCAACCTCAGGAGGTATGTGGTAGTGTATCTAGCTTTTGAAGTCACTGACAAAAAGATCTGATAATGTTCCATGTTATGACACTTCCATTACCCCACAAAATAAAGAATTTCTTGCTTTAAAAAAAAATGTGATTCTGTGCTTCAAAGGGAAAGCTTGTCTCCACCTAACACTGGAGGTTTCATCTATACTACGTACAGAGCAGAAATTGGAGTGCAGAAGTTAATGTAGATCAGTTAGTGTCACAATCAGACAACCTGACATTCAGTTACCATGGCAGACACTGCTACTGTAGAACCTTAATCTGAAACATTCAAAGGTGGTAGAAGAACTTAGAAACAACTGTGAGATGCAAATGGCAGTAGTTTTTAGTACACGCCTATTGAACTAAATCCAGAAAGTTCAATGGTTTAGTACTACTTTGAGTTCCAAGATCTGGGTTAATATTATAATAGGAACTAAAGAATGGAACTTGGACCACTTGATGCAAAAAGCCAAATCACTGGAAAAGACATTGATGCTGGGAAAGATTGAGGGCAAGAGGAGAAGGGGGTGACAGAGGATGAGTTGGTTGGATGACATCACGGACTCAATAAACATGAGTTTGAACAAACTCCGGGATCTAGTGAAGGACAGGGAAGCCTGGCGTGCCATAGACCATGGGTTTGCAAAGAGTCAGACATGACTTAGCAGCTGAACAATAACAACAACAAGAAGTGGAAGTTATATAGTAAGCCCTTGATACTTTTACTAATGAACATTACATAAACTTGAGGTTGGGGTCGGGGGTGAGAGTCTATAGACAGCATTCTTCTCCTTTCTTCCCAAACTCTGATGACAGGTATAGAAATCAGACTGATGGAGACTAAAACGCCAGTTCTCTTAGAACTAACAGCTAGTTCACAAGATATAAGGCAGGTGTGCTGGCAGATGGCTTGCTATCACCCATGTGAGATTCCTTTTCACATGTCTCAATCCCAAGGTGTGGCAGAAGCAAAATCAACTTTATTACTCAGGGAAAAGAACAGACTAGAGCATATTTTCTCTACAGGTAGGCAGTTCCCTCCCCAAAAAAAAAAAAAAAAAAAAAGAGTGAGGCAATCATGCCAGTTCTTTCCTCTTCACTGATGAATTAAGAACTACTTCTTTCTATACAGAGAGAGTTCAGAAAGACATGTCCAGCATGTGGATTGCAGCAGGGGTGCAGATATATTACCAAGGACATTTGTATGTAGGTGCACCTGGCATTCAGCAAGTGAGTGCCAGGTTTCCTGAACATCCTACAAAATACACTGCGTTCCCAAGCAACAAACAACCATCCTGCCCCAAATCCAACAGCACTCCAGTCAAGAGGCACCCTTGGGGAGCCTTCCACAGGGAAACAGGAAGAGCAAGGAATGAGTGGCCCACAGCTTTGTGAGTAGACATGTGTGTGCACGTGCACAGCTGCACCTCCGGGAACACAGCTAAGTTCATGTGAATTCTTAATTGCTTTTTTAAAAATTAAGGCATAATTTTGTTGTTGTTGTTGTTGCTGTTAAGTTGCTAAGTCGTGTCTTTCTTCACAGCTCCATGGACAGCAGCACGTCAGGCTTCTCTGTACTTCACCATCTCCCAGAGTTTACTCAAACTCTTGTCCATTGAGTCAGTAATGCTACCTAACCTTTCTCATCTTCTGCCACTCCATTCTCCTTTTACCTTCAATCTTTCACAGCATCAGGGTCTTTTTCCAGTGAGTTATCTCTTTGCATCAGATGGCAAAGGTATTGGAGCTTCATCTTCAGCAGCAATCTTTCCAATGACTATCCAGGGGTTGATTTTCTTTAGGATTGACTGGTATGATCTCCTTGCTGTCCAAGGGACTCTCAAGAGTTCTCTCCAACACCACAGTTCAAAGGCATCAATTCTTTGGCACTTAGCCTTCTTTGTGGTCCAACTCTCACATCTGTACATAACTACATGGGAAAATCATAGCTTTGACTAGATGGACTTTTGTCAGCCAAGTGATGTCTCAACTTTTGAATACACTGTCTGGGTTGGTCACAGATTTTCTTCCAAGGAGCAAGCATCTTTTTATTTCATGGCTGTAGTCACTGTCCATGGTGATTTTAGAGCCCAAGAAAATAAAATCTGCCACTGGTTCCATTTTTTCCCTGTTTTCCATGAAGTGATGGGATGATCTTCGTTTTTTGAATGTTGGGTTTTAAGTCAGTTTTTTCACTCTTCTCTTTCACACTTATCAAGAGATACTTTAGTTCCTCTTTGCTTTCTGCCATTAGGCTGGTATCATCTATCCATCCAAGGTTGTTGATATTTCTCCTGGCAATTTTGATTCCAGCTTGTGATTCATCTAGCCCAGCATTTCACATGATGTACTTTGCATATATTTACATTCAGCAATTGTCATCCTTTTTAGTGTACAGTTCTGAGACATCACTACCACTGAGATACAGAACAATTCTATCACTTTCAGAAATCCCCCCATGCCTTTTGCAGTCACCCCTTCCTATCCCAAGCCCCTGAAAACTACCAATCTGTTTTCTGTCCCCATAAGTTTGCCTTTTCCAGGATACCATATAAAGGGAAGCATTCCTTTGAATCTGGCTTCTTTCACTAAGAATAGTCCATTTGAGACCCATTCATGTTGTTGTTTGGATCAGTGTCTATTTCTGTTCATTGCTCAGTAATATTCCACTGTGAGGATGAACCACGGTTTGCTTATCCATTCCCCAGTTGAAGGGCATTTTGTATGAAGTTTTAACGTTTAGAGATTGAGATTGCTGGTAAAATATAGATCTTTTAAAAGCCAAATCCTAACCTGAACTTGCTGTATCCCTTCACATATTTTCTACCGACTCCTCCAAACACCATTCTGATTTGGATGAACCCACTTGTGAACTCTGATTTCTCATACATGCTACCATCAAATCACTTATTGTGTTGTTAATTGTCAATTTTTCCTAATAAACTTCAGACTCATTGGGGTAGGTGTGGTGTCCTATTTAATATTTCCACCCAAGGCACAGCTATAAATGAAGCATATAGGGTGTTAATTAATATTTATTGAATAAATGTTTGAAGAAATGAATGACCAAAGAATGGAAGGGCTCTTTTATGTGACATATCATCAAAAATGATTTAAATAATATATAAGCTACCAACTCAAATATTTTGACCTTTAATTGCTTTGAAAGCAGAAAATTTGAAACCACCCAATCTGCAAAAGGATTTGTTGCTCAGACATTAGAATTTAATTTCTGAGTGTGTAAGAAGTATATCAGGAAAACTTTACCACAACTTAACAAGTGACTGTTAATTATGACCGTAACTGTTTCAGTTGGGGACACCCCTTTTTACTTATATACTAAGTTCTGCAAATCTGTCTACTAAATCACCAAACCCATGGGTGGTCTTGGTGACCCCCTCAAAACACCTGGAATACTCAGAAAGAGCTGGAAAAAATAAGGATAGAATTAACTTCAATATACATTTTCCAATACAATATTCTTGACAACTTTTTTATAATATCAATTTTTCTAAAATATATGCATATTTCCATCCAAACCTTGAACTGGTATATTTTGATTACTCTGTACTTCTGGGTTTGAGAGTATTACAGCACAGCTTCATTCTATACCTAGAACTTTCACCATCCTTAACATCCATCCATATCTGTTCATTCTGGTCTAGCCTACAAGCTGTCTCTTATACACATCTAGATGTGTATAAGAGACAGATGTATGTGTGTGTATGTATACTCGTATATTAAATTTGTGTTATAAGCGAAACATTTTTCTTATATATTTTGAATTTTTACTGAAATTATTATTTTAGGAAAGAGAGATTAAAAAATAGTTCAAAACTCTAATGCCTGTCTCTTATACACATCTGATATAATGTAAATGAATATATTCTACTAGCTAAATTAAACTTATATGCATTCTTTGAAAACATTTATGTCTAAAGATTCAACTTTGCAGAATAATTAAACAAAAATCAAGTATCAAAATCAGAAACAACTCAATTAACTGTACATATCATGACTAAACTTTTTAAATGTATTCAATGAGGTAGAGAGTCATATACTGTTAAAATGAATCCATCCCTGAGCTACTATAATTGGAATAAAAATTTTATACTATAACTTGTTATGAATCTCAAAGAAATCATAACAAAACCCTAGCCTTAGATTTTTAGTCAATGAATCATGAAAAAATTGGTTGCACTTGAAAATATTTCAGTTAAAATTTAAAAGTCAATGTGAAGTCAATCTATCTTTGCTTTGATTATTTGAAGGTAATTTGTTTAAAAACTTCCCAAGGATAAATATTGAGTATAGTGGAAAAGAATGGCTTATTTTTACACGTGTGGGAAAATCATTTTTATTGTTCACTGTTTTGTACAGATATTTGTTTAGATGTGCTTCATGAGACTGGCCTGCTACATTTTTTGTAAGAGGACAGAAGATGGAAAGAAAAGAAAACCTTTGAATAAATATGGCCATTAATCCCATAGTGCAAATCTACCAAATGCTTGAACTCGGAAGACCCCATGAAGATCCCATACAGGGCAAAACACCCTGCTTTCTAATGCCACACGGTATGCTTAAGAGAATATGTACATGGAGGGGGAAATGGAAATCTCTGAAGGGTTTTTGTGCTTTGTTAGCCCTTCAAGCTTTCACAGAAGTAGCCAAAGGGGTTTAAATCTTCATCTTCGTAGTGAGATTTGGAGTGAGGTAGGATACTCTCTTTAATGGAATGGAAGAAGTGTTACTGTGAACGCAGTCTCAGACTAATTTTTAGCAAAGAGTTCATAGGAAAGTGGAAGATCTGAAAAGTGGACCTTAAAACATTTTGGCTTTCTTAACACTTAGAAAGTTTTCTTACACTCCTAGATTTTATGTATCCCAGTTTGAAGATTACTGGTGACAAGAAGTACTTTCCTAAATGTTCCAAAAAGTTTTTCTAACTTAACTCCCACATCCACTTGCAAGTCGGACTATATTGCTGACCTGGCCCGTTATGGATCATATAGGATAAACTTGGAAATTGAGCCATGTGCTTAATTCATTTCCTGGGCTTGCTTTCTATTGGTTTCTGAAGTTCTTGGTAGATTCCTCACCACTTCACTCACAATGTGCTGGACTTAATAACTGTGTTTGTCAGCCTAGGTAGCAGCTCTAACAAGCTAGTGATGACAGTAATGTAATTTGTCCTTCCCCAGAGATACAGTATTATCAGATATAAAATTTCCAATGCAAAAATATATACCCCCAACATTAACGCAGTGAGTTATTGGTAGATCTTACTATGAATGTCATTATAATGTAGGCAAATACATACATTTCCACCTTGGAAATGAGCTTTTGTGTTTTTTATGTTGAAACTTGGGGTTTCCCAGATGGCACAGTGGTAAAGAATCTGCTTGCAATGCAGGAGATGAGGCAGACACTGGTTGTATCCATGGGCTTGAAAGATGCCCTGGAGGAGGAAATCACAACTCATTCCAATATTCTTGCCTGGAGAATCCCATGGGCAGAGGAGCCGGGCAGGCTACAGTCCTTGGAGTCGTGAAGACTCAGACATGACTGAGCACACATGCACCATGTTGAAACTTCGGTTCTTTTATAGAAAAATTCATGGGACTTAAAACATAAAAAGTTAAGAACTACTTGTTTGGGAAATAGAAGTCAACTGAGGGCATAACCATCCCCTTTCATTTAATCTCTGGTCAGCAATTGCTGAACTTTGAACCATGATTTCTTAAAATTTAGTCAATAATTCTCCCAAACTAGAAATAACATGTATGATTCTCAACATGTTTTTTAAAGATATGTTTTATTGTGGGCCATGTTAAAGTCTTTATTGAATTTGTTACAGTATTGCTTCTGTTTTACATTTTAGTTTTTTGGTCATAAGGCATGTGGAATCTTAACTCTCCAACCAGGGATTCAACTGGCACCCCCAGTATTAGAAGGTGAAGTCTTAACCTCTGGACCACCAGGGAAGTCCCTTTCCATATATTTTTATAAAGTTTTTTTCTAAAAGTGTAACATTAAGATTATCCAATCACCTGGCATCAAAAATCAGCATGGTCCTTCTCTAAAGTAGGGCTTCCCTGGTCGCTCAGACAGTAAAGAATCTGCAGAAGACCCAGGTTCAATTCTCTAGGTTGGGAAGATCCCCTGGAGAAGGGAATGTCTACCCACTCTAGTATTCTTGCCTGGAGAACTCCATGGACAGAGGAGCTAAAGTGGCTAAAGTAGTAAAATAAAGGAAACTAACTGAGGTAACACAGTGGTATATCTAGAAATGAAATTCAAGACAGTTTTGATTCAGTAATTTATCAGTCTACCAAGCCTTATCTTCTGTAGTTAATAATTATAGTCCTTCTAAGTGATTGTTTGGAGAAGGCAATGGCACCCCACTCCAGTACTCTTGCCTGGAAACCCACATGGATGGAGGAGCCTGGTAGGCTGCAGTCCATGGTGTTGAGAGTTGGACACAACTCAGTGACTTCACTTTCACTTTTCACTTTCATGCATTGGAGAAGGAAATGGCAGTGCACTCCAGTGTTCTTGCCTGGAGAATCCCAGGGACGGGGGAGCCTGGTGGGCTGCCGTCTATGGGGTCGCACAGAGTCGGACACGACTGAAGCGACTTAGCAGCAGCAGCAGCAAAGTGATTGTTTGGAACATAATTTCAAATATTGGCCTTCAGTTTGTTCCTCTCATTTGATATTTTCAACACACCCAAAAGTAGGGGACAGGCAAGAGGAAAAATTTTTTTAAAGATTATTTCAAAAATCTGGATCCAGATGAATATTATGTTACATAGATGATTACATATGAAAATAATCCATTCTGTCTGTTAAGTGAAGAAAAACAGAATAACAATTGTTTATAAACATCCTAATATGATTATAATTTTTCTGCTGAAGAAGGTTCAATACAGTAACAAAGGTATCCACATAAAACATGGTTAGTACTAACTCACAAGTAGAATTAAGAATAAGTGAATCTCTGATGGATTGTTTTTAAACATCTAGAGAAACAAATTTCTATTAATTTATATTTATGAATTGTTAATCACCCAATTC
>SJYT01071970.1:29004-49899 GCA_006410635.1 Cephalophus harveyi
TGGGCTTTTTTATTAAAACCAGTGAATCTGAAGTTTCAATTAATGAACCACAATTCATGGCTATTAGCTTAAATTAACTAATAAACTTTGTTACTAGGCAGAAAACTGAGGATAATGAAGACAAAGTATCAAAGCTCGAGAACAGGTTACCCTTGGCAGAAATTCTACAAGTTCAGTGTCTAAGAAAGTTAGTAAAACAACATTAAGAAAACTGCAAAAATAATTGTTCTTTTGCACTTATGGTCTTAATCAACTCACTCTATTACAACAAAGTACATTTTATTTCTACTAAAAATGATAGGCACGTAGCATCAATATGCTGGAATACACACACAGTGCTGTATAAGGCACTGTAAAATTTTACCATAAAAAGTGAGGAAAAACAAAAAATTTAAAATATTTCACATTTCAAGGTTATATGGAGAGTTCATAATGTTGTTCTTATCTCTGAAAGTAGTTTCATAAATATTAACTCTATGGCTAAGCATATGCCATATTCATATGAATCTCCATGCTCCAAAAATCTAGCTTAGACAAAAATCAAATCCAGAAAATCTAAACCAAGAGAAGAATTGAGGTATTCATGCTACAGTGCTCCCACAAAGGACTGACAGAGTGATAGAATTAATATTTGTTTCAAATACTTATGAGCTATTCACCAAAATTGATCATAATTTGGGCCATAATGAAAGACAACAAACTTTAAAATATTGAAATAATTCAGAGTATGTTCTAACATAAGAAATAATTATCAAAGACACATCAATGAGAAAAAGACAAAGTAATGTGGTAAAGAATTCACTTGCCAATGCAGAAGACTGGGTTCCATCCTTGGCTTGGGAAGATTCCCTTAAAAAGGAAATGGCAACCCAATTCAGTATTCTTGCCTGGAGAATCCTATGGACAGAGGAGACTGGCAAGGGGGTCACAAAGAGTTGGACACAACTTAGTGACTAAACGATAACCAAAAAAAAAAGGAAAAAGCCATCAGAAAAATTAAAGACATTTAATTTTAAAATATATCAAAATTTCTAATAATGTATGAAGAAGTGCTCAACATCACTAGTCATCAGAGAAATACAATTTGAAACCACAATGAGAGTCTATTACAATTACACAGGAATGGCTAAAATAAAAAAATAAAAGACGATATTGTGTTAGCAATGATTTGGAACAAGTGTAACTTTTATATACTACCAATGGAAATGTAAATTGATACAACCAGTGTGGAAAACTGTTCAGTACAATAACCTACATATAACCTACATAAAACTGTTCAGTACAATAACCTCATATAACCCCATAATTTTATTCCTAATTATACAAAGAACAGAAATGTGTACAAATGCTCATCAAAACACTTACGCTATAATGTTCACATTAGCACTATTCCTAGTAAAGTCAAGCTGGAAAAAAAAAATCCATCATCAGTAGAATGAAGAAATGCACTGCATTACATTCATGCTGTGGATTACTACAGGGCAAGAAGAAAGTAACACATTAAAATACCATGCAACAGGAATAAATCTCAGACATAATATGTTGCATCAAAGAAGCCAGATTCAAAAAATGTCTACTGTGTGATTCCAGGTATATGAAGTTCAGGATCAAGCAACACTAAGCTATGTCAGTCTTGAATATATATTGACTGGAAGGGTGAATGAGGAGGCTCTATGATGCTGGTCATATTCTATTTCTTGACCTGGGTTATGGTGTTACCCATGTGTTCATTTTTGTGGAAGTTCTTTGAGTTCTACATTCACCTTTAGTCTGCTTTGTGTACATATGTATATTTCACTAAAATGTTTGCACTGAGGTTTGAATATGGAGGTATTGATTGGGAAGGTATGTTTAAAGAAGTTGTCTATTCAACCTTTTATAATCAAGCTAATCTTGGACTGAAACTGAAGACATATATCATATAAGATTGAGACATATATTGCAGATTTAAGCATCTTCCAGAGATAGTTTCAGTTATATTCTATGCACCACAATCTTAAATAATTTTTGTTACTCCTGCTGCTGATACTGCTGCTGCTAAGTCACTTCAGTCATGTCTGACTCTGTGCAACCCCATAGATGGGAGCCCACCAGGCTCCACCATCCCTGGGATTCTCCAGGCAAGAACACTGGAGTGGGTTGCCATTTCCTTCTCCAATGCATGAAAGTGAAAGTGAAGTCGCTCAGTCGTGTCTGACTCTTCACAACCCTGTGGACTGCAGCCTACCAGGCTCCCCTATCCCTGGGATTCTCCAGGCAAGAATACTGGAGTGGATTGCCATATCCTTCTCCAGACTTCTCCAACTAGGTACAGTCTTTTTCCTATGGGGAGTCCTGACATGAGCCATGTGTCTCACATACGATCAGAGTTTCCACCAATTGCTCTGCACTTTGAGAGTTCTCAGTTCTTGCTGTCCACAAACGGGTAGTTCCTTGTTCCATATTAATGCTGCTGCTGATCATCACATTTCTGGAAATTTTTTCTGTTTTAGGAAATAAGGAAGTAATTCCCACATCTTACCTTCAGGTCTCTGAGGGGTGCTGGTGGTGGTTAGTCACAGGAAAATCATGCCTCCATTTCCCTAGGCTTTTGTTTTTATCTCAGCCTTTTTCTTCTCAAAGCCCATAAAGTGAAAGTAAAAGTCAGTCCGTCGTATCTGATTCTTTGCTACCCCATGGACTGTAGCCTGCCAGGTTCCTCTGTCCATGGTATTCTCCAAGCTAGAATACTGGAATGGGTAGCCGTTTTCTTCTCCAGGGGTTCTTCCTAACCCAGAGATTGAACCCAGGTCTCCTGCATTACAGACAGATTCTTTATAGTCTGAGCCACCAGGGAAGCCCAAGAATCCTGGAGTGGGTAGACTATCCCTTCGCCAGCACATCTTCCTGACCCAGGAATCAAACTGCGGTCTCCTGCATTGCAGGTGATTCTTTATCAGCTGAGCTACCAGGGAAGTCCTTCTCAAAGTCCCTAAGCACTGATAAACTTCTGGGTTTGAGAGTATTACAGCACAGCTTCATTCTATACCTAGAACTTTCACCATCCTTAACATCCATCCATATCTGTTCATTCTGGTCTAGCCTACAAGATTCCTTTCTCATTCACCAGTGACTTTCCATTAGGAATCCTTATCCCCAGGTCTGTCAGCCTATAAATCTCTTTATATATATCTGAATCCCAATTGTATACGTTTTAAATTCTTTCTCAAGGGACTGGTGGGGTCTCTGTGAATCAAGCAATGTTCCTGAACATTCTTAGTTAAGAATGTTTTAATATTTTGACTGAATTAGGACGCGTCTCTGTGGGCTTCCCGGGTGGCACTAGTGGTGAGGAACCCACCTGCCAATGCAGAAGACAAGAGAGATCCAGTTTAATCCCTGGATCAGGAAGATTCCCTGGAGAAAGAAATGGCAACCCACTCCAGTATTGTTGCCTGGAGAATCCCATGGATGGAGGAGCCTGGCGGGCTACAGTCCATAGGGTTGCAAAGAGTCAGGCATGACTGAAGGACACTTCTCTGCCAAATGCTCCCACCCCCCCACCAAAATTACTCTCTGTCTCTGCCCACAAGTATTAGTATATTGAAGTCTCAATTTTGTACTTCCCAAGAAGCCAAAATAAGTGTCAATTTTGTTGGCAAGCAAGAGAGAAATCAATTTTGTAGCCAGGCAAGAGATAAATCGATGCAGAGTTGTAAGAGCCACATCTTAAAATTTCAGTCCAAGATTTGCCTGATGTAAAACAAAGACTGAATAGACTTCTTCAAAGATGCCATCCCAATCAATGCCACCATATTCGAACGCCAGTTCAGTCAGGTGTGAGTGACAGCCGAAAAGGAAAATCTGCTAAGGATGCCCACTTTGCTTGGTATTTTTAAGTCTCTCTTTATCTTAGTCTGTTTTTTCTGCTATTTGGCTAGAGGTAGTGATCAGCATGAGAAATCTTCCAAAGGCCATCAGTTTGAATTGTGACCAGTGATAAGAAAAAGAACTAAGAAATAGTGAAAATCACTCACATTTGTCTGCTGAGCGCTTCCTTTCCTAGATATCTAAGATTATACTTGTTCGTTTAAAACTGTGAACTGACTACAGTGAGTCCATATATCTTTACCTTCGGCTTCAGTGTTGGGAAAACACAGTTTATCCGTGATAGGTTAAGTTTTGGGATAACAGAAAGTCCTCAAATCTCAGTGGCTTTAAAAAAAGTTTTATTCCTCATTTAAGCAAATTGGTGATGAGTCTGGCTGATGCTTCAGGGGATCTGTTTTCTACGTAATGGCCCAGGGTCACACCTCCAGTTCAATGTTTGCTTCCACGACTATATGGCAAGGTAAAAGCACTGAAAATTCTCAAAATTAAAGGATTTATTCTGGAAGAAACAAGGATCTCTTCTGCTCACACCCCATTGGGGACGGAAGTCAATGGCAACACATCACCTTAAGAGAAGCATCATCCCACCCTGCAATCTTGTCCTAATAGAGGCAAAAATTAACCATTGGTTAAATAAAAATATATTGAGTAACTAATGTTTTATAACAGTCACTCAATCTAGACCAAATTTTAATGTTCTAATAATATAAAGGAGAAAGAAATAATCAACATGAGGAAAGTAAACACTAGACAGGGAAGAGAAAATGGTCCCTACTCTAACAGGGAATCAATTTTGGATCATTTCATAGAATACTGACTTGAAAACAATGCTGAGACCAACCTTAGTTCCTTAGAAAAGAGAGATTTAACAGGTAAATGACATCACCCAAGAGCACAAGAATGAAGAGCATTACCATGTCATAGACTGACTTATTGCCCCCAATCCAACCCTCTTTCTGTATCCATACTTTTTCATGACCTGAGGAAGGACAGAGTAGACTTCTGAGTCAAGCCCATCATGTCCTCCTGTGGCCACTTGCTCTGTATCATTTTCATGCAAACATACCTCAAGTGGTGCTGTGGTCACATCAGAAGGATGAGAGATACATGATAGGAAACCATCCTTGTCCTCACAGTCTGAACAGAGCTCCCCAAGCATCCCATAAAACTTCGTACAGAACCAAACTCACAAAGCTGAGCCCAACCTACCTCAGCTGGACTTCTGCCAACCTTCAAGAGACAAGAACAGATACAAATGATTGTTGTTTTAAGCCATGGAACTTCTGGGTAATTTTGCCCTGCATCAAGAACTAATCAATATATGGTACATGTGTCAACCACTGGCCATTCATAAATTACAATGGATGAAAAAAAAAAAGAAACAGAATATAGAAAGCAAAAAGGATGGGAGATTGCCCCACAAAGAAAAAGCAAAGCATTTCTGAGGATTAGGAAAGAAAAATAAAAATGATTATATATAATGTGACTATTTTCTTAATAAGCAAGATATATGAATTAAGAGTGTACATTCTGGTTTGTGACTATATTTACACAAAAAATTTCAAAGTTAACAAAATATAACATTTTTATATATGACATGATTTTATTTAAAAATCAGGAAGAAATGAAATTGCAACAGACCCAATAATATATATGAATGCCATTAATAATCAGTCCATAAAATTATAAACTTGAACATAATGTTTATTTTAAAAGTCTATTGTGTTAGCATTAAAGAGATGTCTGAGTCTTTAAGGCAATGACTTTTGGAAAAATGAGAAAGCATTAGTTCAAAGGGTAAAACCATGGAATTCAGTGACTTAAAAAATACATTAAAAAGCAGATAAATTTTTCAGAGTAAACTTCAGAATGACAATTTTTCAAATGAGATCATGAAATATTTAAGAAAGCTAACTTGAAATACGTTCTGAGATGGAGACTGATGTCAAGGGGTTAGCCAGACCCTAGCTAATATACACAAAGCAAATATTGATTTGGTGGGATTATAAATCCAACCAAACTTTTATATGTTCATAAATAGGAAAGGGTGAAAGCAAATAAACAGTAATAAGAGGATTAGATGCATGTAGGATCAATAACTGATGGCCTGGTCAAAGTGATCCCAAGCAGTTTTGCATTTTCTTTGATGTTATTAAGTGATTCAGACACAAGGATTCTCAGCTTCATTTGCAACAGAATCACTTAGGATGCTTTTTAAAATACAGGTACCCAGATCCCACCACAGATTTCGTTAGTCTGACATTGGTATTTGTTATTTAAAAGATCTCTAGGCCATTTAAATTGTAACCAAGGTTAAGAAGTATCACAACTTTCACCCATCAACAGAATACATGTCAATTAATGATTAATTACAGTTGCCAACTAGCCAGTTACAGGCTGTTCCCCGTTTCACTGCATTCAACCTGATTGGGTCATGTACTCTGATTATCATAACCTGGAGGAACTGTCAGGTTATTAAATATTTACAAGGTAAAACCGTGATACTTTGGTAAACTGTGTCTCTCAGTCACCAAAGTAGATTATATAACAGGTAAAGGCAACAGATTACCAATTAACCCCACAAAGAATCTGCTATACCTATAGAAATGCTTGTGTATGCAAAAAATACTAGTTCCTTGTTATACAAAGCAGTGTGTGTGTGTTAGTCACTCAGTCTTGTCCAACTCTGTGACCCCATGGACTGTAGCCTACCAGGCTCCTCTGTCCATGGACTTCTCCAGGCAAGAATACTGGAGTGGGTTGCCATTTCCTTCTCCAATATGAAGCAGAGTACATGTTTAGTTTCAACATTATGCTATGGAAAAGACTGGAAAACAGAAAGCACTCTGACATCTTAGGTTCAACTTATGAAAAACGCATTTTAAATATAGGTAACATAACATTGAGCTATATTTACAGGTGGTTTATAAAAGAGACACAGAAGAAATATTAGCTGAATATTGACAAAGTCCAGGTATAGGAGCTAGATACATGAAATACAATAGAGCACAAGAGTGGCTGTTTTACCAAAGGGAAAGAAAGAATGAAAGAAGGAGAGAAAGAAAGAGGAAAATCAAATTGGGGGGAAATCAAGCAAATAAAAACAATGGAACAATTTCAAACTTACAACTTGCCAACCTTGCTACTTGATTGAAGTGATTACAATAGGAAACTCCTTTTGGAGTTATTTATCTGTAAATAAAATGATGGGCTTGCGATCAGAACATCTCGAAAGTTTTTACAGTTATGTACAGTCTACAAAACATCAGGTAAAAAAAATAGGTAGTAAGATTCTGAGCAGCCTAGCAAGAAAAAAATGACAGCAAGGGTTGCGCTCACTGTCCATGTTTCTCTTCCAAAAGGCAATCCGATTATAATTCTCCTAGATATGGAAGTTTCTCATCCAACTAACAGCGGAAATTTATCAGCCTCCTCCCACCACTGGCTGGGCAGATGATAGAACAAAAGGGCAGCAGACAACGTGAGCAGAGGCGGCCAAGTTTCCTGCCCAGGCAGAGAGGATAACAGGAGAGGCGGAAGGAGAGAAAAGAAAATGGTAACAGAAGCTTTTTTTTTTTAATGCCAAAAATGTAAGAGTGCCTTTGTTATACAACACGGGCGTTGATTTCCTGTTTCATAACTTGTGATTGGTGAGTTATTTTTACATTTAACTTAATGAGGTTACACCCTGCTCTGAGATTTCATAAGCCATTTTCCTGCCTCTGAAACAAACAAAATATTCTCTCAGATTCCGTTTTTTCATTGACCTTGGGATAGCTGAATAAGGGAATGGTCCGGGTTACACATTAACCTCTGGGTCTAAGATGTGTGGCAAGAAGGAACAATCAGGCTTTATTTGGAATTCTTTACCTGTGAGACTCCTAAGTCAGTTATTTCCTGCCTTTTTATTTGTATCTTGAAGAAGTTACAAAGGACCAGAATGAAAGCGTTTCCTGAATTGTGCAGTAAAAAGTTCTCCAAAAAAAGTGTAAATATATCTTTGGCCTTGAATGATGCATCTTAAATCAATTCTGACAAAAATCTTGTGTGGATGAATAAAAATTAATGGAACATGATTCACCGTGGGCATCAAATATTCAAATGAATAAAGAGCATAGCCAAGGAGACACAATTATTTTATTCTTCAGCTATGCCCTGCTTGCTGCGGTGGACAGATGAATTTGGGCTGTGTCCTTTATCGCCACCACACTGCTCTGGGCGCTGGCTTGGGAATTAAGGATTCATGCCTGTACATAATGATATATGATTAGCACTGTGAAAGTAATTGAACTCTTCGTTCTAGACAATCCCTTGCACTGTCAGCAAGAAGCTGGAACAAACTGTGTCATTTAACAGAGTTATGCTGTAAGTGAAAAAAACCTCTGATCCCTGCACAATTAACTTCCCAATAATTTTTAAGTTCTCGAGATTAAATGAGAGAATTAATATAATAGACCATGTAAATGTGCATCAGAGAAATAAAGCGACACAAGGGCACTAAGAGGGATGGGAAATTTAAGGAAATTAACAATTGTTCTCAAATATAATAAGAGACAGGTGTCAGGCCGTGAAAAGGCTGATTGTTGTAACTGGAGCAGCTGAGGATGGTAAATGCACAGCTGTTGCAAAGATTAGTTGTATTGTAACAAAGAATACTACTTGTTTTGCTGTGCCCTCCACAAAGCTAAACTCTATTAGGACAAGCTTATAAAGTATCCAGAAAGTGAAGTAATAATGATATTAACACCTGTTCTACATAAAATACTATAACTCAAATCAATGATATTGACACATATTCTACATAATAAAATGTTGTAACTCAAATCGATGATATTGACACATATTTTATAAAATAAAACACTATTACTCAAATCATTCGCTATAATTTTGTGGCTTCAAGTCTCAGCACACTAGCTATTTGTGAAATTTCTCAATTTTCTTCATTAAATTGATCAATTAGCTCAATAATCATTTTAAGACAATAATCTAATTGCATCAGGCTGCCTTAATTTCAAAATGATGACATTTTGAAAGAAATAAGTTATCTTTCAAGTTCCCTTGTTCCAAACACCTTTTTATACTGATAGTGTAGTTTTATCAAAATGTTATTGTATTCAACACAGAGCAATGAATTTCAAGTAATTCTATAAAAATGATGGGCGTACTCTTGGACAAGGACTGGACTTGCATAAGGACTTGGATAAGGACTGTTATATTTGGTTAGAGTCACACTGACCTTTAGGAAACAAAGGAAAGAAAGAGAGATTACTTTGTTGTTGTTGTTCGATTGCTAAGTCATGTCTGACTCCTTACAACCCCCTGGACTGCAGCATGCAGACTTCCCTATTCTTCATCATCTCCCAGAGTTTGCTCAAACTCATGTCCATTGAGTCAGTGATGCCATTCAACCATCACATCCTCTATTGGCCCCTTCTCCTGCCTTCAATCTTTCCCAGCATCAGGGTCTTTTCCAATGAGTTGGCTCTCCGCAATCAGGTAGCCAAAGTATTAGAGCTTCAGCTTCAGCATCTTTATAGTTATTCTCAAATGAAATTTTTGTTTCTTTCAATACCATCTAATTAATTAACATCCTCTTGTACAACAAAAAACATAAAGCAGAAAGAAAAAATGTCAAAACACAGATGTGATCATATTTATGGCTGCCTATGCTATTTCTTTTTTTTAAAGAGTCTATGACTGAAAAAGGTCTTCCCTGGTGGCTCAGTGATAAAGAATCTGCCTGCCAAGGCAGAAGACTCAGGTTCGATCCCTGGGTCAGGAAGATCCCCTGGATAAGAAAATGGCAACCCACTTTAGTCTTGCCTGGGAAATCCCATAGACAGAGGAGCCTGGCAGGCTGCAGTCCATCTGGTGCAAAAGAGTCTCATACAACTTAGCAACTAAACAACAACAATGAAAGAAAATGATTCCAGTCACTCATTTACAAGAACATGCATTCTTTGGTGGCAGGGACTTGGATTTATTCAGTGAGGTTTTTGTTGATAATGGCTTGTTTTTATAAATTATAAAATTTCTTTTTCACACCTCTCTAAGTCATTACCCTCTCCTGTGAGTTCCAGTCATGTTGGCCAGTGGTTGCTAGTTCTGGCAAACATGTGAATTGAAAACTGAAATAGCAATATATTTGAGTCAATAAACTACTATGAAAATTGATGTCACCATTTTTATGCAACTTTGGAAACCTTTCTGTTTTTATATATATTTGATGGCTGACTAAATAAACAACAATGTTAAAGTGATTAGATACAAGATACTAGATATTAATTTCTTGTTAGTGATCAGAAAAGTTTTGTTTCTAGATAGATTTAAAGAAAACAGTCATCTTTTCTTATTTTGATACTGCAGGATTCAAATGCTTATAATTTAATTCTGTGGGTTTTTTCTGTCTTGTTTTTGTTTGTGTGTTTGGTTTTCACTGGAGTGAGGTTGCTATGCAATTAAGCTTCCACTAGTTTTTAATAACCACTGGTCTGTTGAATTTGGATGCAAGGTTTGATCAACATGAACACTTTCTGGCTGGTTCCTTTGCAGATTAATATCAGAATAATCAAAGAGACAATGTGAAGTAATGATGAATTTTTATATTACTGAATGTTCTCCTTATGAAGAAGGAAAAAGAAAAAGAATTATATTAACTGTTAAAGGAAATAGTTTTGGTTTAACTGTTTCTAAACATTTCTTAAAGTTTGGTTGAACTTTTTCTATACTTTAAGCAGCTACTTCACTTGCAGATTCTAAAACCTTAGTAAAATTTTGTTTATAAGAGAGTGAGTATAATAATGTAATGGAAAATTCTACTGTTGCTGTTGATATGGATAACTGTCAAGGGTTATGTCTTCAGGGTAACATCAGCATTCTGAAGTGGTGAATCTGGTCACAGCATATTTAATAATATATTGTAATCAGTTGATTTTTCCACTATCTGTGTTGTTGAAACTACAAAACAAGCTCCTCTAAATCTTTTTTTGTTAAAGTAACAGCCCATTGGCCCAAGAGCTGAAATGTTTAGTGAAGTTTATAGAAATATAAAGATGCATGTGAGTAACAAAAAATAAGACTATTATATTCAGTTCTAGAATTGTGACAACTTCCAGAGCATTAAAAAAAAAAACATGAAGCTGAGTCCTAGAAGCCAGAAAATTTAGGATTTAGATTATGTAGTTTGTCAGCAACAAAGAGCATGGTGAGGCATTTAGAAGTCCCTGTAGCTTTTACCTTACTCTAATGTAGTAGTTGTTTGCATACTTTTCCTTTCTTGATCTCTGCCTTATGTCTCTATCTAAAAATGTGCCAATAAGAGTAGGCTTTTGTTTTTCTCATAGTTACATCCTCCCATGTACAACAGATCATCTTTCGTTTAAAGGGTTCACAAATACACTTAAATGAATTGATTAGATGAACACACATGGATTCAGTTCAAAATAATGCATAGAAACCAACAAGAAAGAAGGTATATAGAAAGAAATAGGGAAAACAAATGAGAAGCAGGAGAGGCTCCAACAGATGAAAAAGAAGCAAGCAGACAGGCTTACGGATGGTTATAGCAACTGGAGAATCAAGACAAAGTGAGAATTCATTTCATTCAATAGGCAAATATTAGTCAAGTGCCAGGCTGAACGGCAAGCACTGGGTGACGGCAAGGAATAAGACAAGCGTCTTCTCCAACCTCTTGCAGTTGTTGCCTAGTGGAAAGCATACTGAAGGAAATAAACAATGTTCTTGGATAAACAGTAATGTATGGACAAAGGGTGGAGTCAGCCAGGACTTCTGAAAATAAATGACTTCTATTCTGAGACCTAAAATGTGTAGGAGAAAAAAAAAAAAGAACGACCATCCAAAAAGTGGGAAGAAATACATTCCCAACAGCGTGAACATGTACCAGTTTCCTGAGAAAGGGAAAACAGAATGTCTAAGAAACTGGAAATAAAACCTAGTGATGCCAATGGAGTTAGCAAGAAGGGGATTGGCAGAAGATGAAGTTCGGGAAAAAGGCAGTGGCCAGATAATGCAGAGCCTTGAAAACTAAGATAAAAATTTCATTCCAAGTGCAGTGAGAGTTTCACACCTATTCCAAGTACGGCCAAGGTCATGATTGAATTTAACTTTGAAAAAAAAAAAAAGAACACTTTTCTGGTTGCCTGGTGAAGATTAGATTTTAAGGGAAACCAGAGTGGAAGTGGGAAGGCTGCTGCTGCTGCTAAGTCGTTTCAGTTGTGTCCAACTCTGTGCGACCCCATAGACGGCAGCCCACCAGGCTCCAACGCCCCTGGGATTCTCCAGGCAAGAACACTGGAGTGGGTTGCCATTTCCTTCTCCAATGCATGAAAGTGAAGCGTGAAAGTGAAGTCGCTCAGTGTCTAGTTAAAGGCAATAGAAGCATCTCTGATGCGAGGTGATGGCAGCCTCATTTGGGGGCAATTATGGTAATGACAGGGAAAAGTTGGGCTCTGATTGAAGAGCATTTGCTGAAGGATTAGATGGTGGAGATGGGAGTGAGGAAAGTGAGGAACCAGGACTGACCCTTAGAAGAAATGAGTGAACTTAGGGTAAACTGATTTGGTCTTCCCTTCACCCGAAAATGAGAGATGACCATGGTTGAGTAGAAGTAGGAATCAGGAGTCCATGCTTATGGACTTAGTTATGTTCATGTGGAAATGCTTATTAGCAGACATGTCTGTATATGTGAGTTTGAAGATCAAAGGACACATCTGGCTGAGATATTAATTTGGAAATTATCACCACAACATAGTATTTAAAGGAATGAAAATGTATGAGATCATCTGGAGAGGAGAAGAGATAAAGATAGAGAAGATATACAAGTACCACTGACAATCAGAAATGTCATGAGATTTCCTTCAACTTATTCTGTTTCTGCACTTGGCAGATCCCCAAGACCTTTCCAACTAAGGTCAGCTACATGAAGCAGGACATAATCTCCATAGGGTCTTCCAATATTCAACAACTGGGGGAAATAACGTAAGGGATTAATAACTTCAAGTTTCTGTTTTCATGTCAGCACCACAACTTTTAAGAAACACCATGTGATTTAACTCTAAATCCAAAACCTCGTCTTCAACCTGGGCACAAGGAAAGCTTTCTTCCAAATAAACGTTCAAGTTATATGCCAATCCTGCAAAAAGCCTTAAGATTCCTGGCTGCATTCGATTAAAATTATTCATGAAATGTTAATCTTCTATGCCCTGAGTCACATCCTCTGTCTTTTCCACTCCCCACTACACTTGGTTTTCCTTCCTCAATTGACATCAAATCTCAGGAATGGAACCAAAGTTAATTCTGACACAGGGAAGAATGACTGATGACTTTAAAAATATTACCTTTCCCTGAGAAATTTTCTTTTCAACAAAGATTTGGAAAATTATGGTGGCATTGAAAACATCAAAGGCAGAAATAAAGCCTTCAGTGGTGGAATTTCAGGGGACTGCATTCACGAGAGATTTGGGAACGTGAAGGAAGGAGGGTGGGATTTTATGCTACTGTTGGAAGGATTAGCATATGCAATGAAATGCCCACTTAGAAAGAAGAGAGTATATTAATAGATTTAGTTTAAAATGCATATTTTAGATAAAATATTCCCTTTATTGATTACAAACCATTGGTACCCTGAGACAACTGAACTCTGTGTAGACATTAAAATGAAGGGACTTCCTGGCAGTTCAGTGGTTAAGACTTTGCCTTCCAAAGCAAGGGGTATGGGTTCAGTCCCTGGTCAGGGAACTAAGATCCCACATGCCTCTAGGGCAAAAAACCAAAAACATAATATAGAAACAGCACTGTAATAAAATCAATAAAGACAAAATTTTTTTTAAATGTTCACATCAAAAAAAAAATCTTTAAAAATTGAAGCATCAAGTTTTTTTCCCAACAAAATTTTTGTCATAAAGAACTGAAAAGTCTTCTCTCATAGGGTAAAAATAATACTAATAATACTAAAATAATAAAAAACCAAAAACATAATATAGAAACAGCACTGTAATAAAATCAATAAAGACAAAATTTTTTTAAATGTTCACATCAAAAAACAAATCTTTAAAAATTGAAGCATCAAGTTTTTTTCCCAACAAAATTTTTGTCATAAAGAACTGAAAAGTCTTCTCTCATAGGGTAAAAATAATACTAACGATGTTTAAAGTTTGTTTTGTATTTATGTATTTATTTTTCTCATGCCAAAAAATAACAAGATTATTCTTTTTAAAAATGCCTCCAGCACCCTTACTCTTAGGAGAAGCAAAAGCTACACACAATAAAAAGTACTAGATCTGAAAGTAGAGCAGAAGCCCCATTATTTGAAACACAGTTGAAGGCAACACTGACAATAAAGCCATTGGCTGGGGTAAAATTTAACTGACCTTTTCAAGGTTGAAAGAGATCTTCAATCAAAACGCTTTCCTGTCACAGGAGGAAGAGCCCTGTATTGAACTGCTTTAAGAGTAAAACCTACTGAAATTGCTCTCACTGGGGAAACATAAGCTAAAACAAAAACAACAACTATATAAAACTGCTACAGCTGTGGTAAGTAGATTGTTGAGCTGTATTTTTGCTACTTCAAAGGATACCATAGATGAGAGGATTTCTTAAGTAAAACGAGTCCTATGGACAAAAATTTTGTTATTCCTCACTCTTGTTATCAGTTTACTCAGTCATTGTAAACTCTTCACCAGACTTTAGATATTTCTTATATTAAAATCTCTGATACTTAAATAAAAGGCTATATTTTTGAGGCACAAAAGGATATTTATGATTTGCTCTAATGCATTTACTGTCGATGTCACGGACCTACCTTCAGGGCTGAATCCACGAGGGAACATTTCTCGTGAAGTAAAAGAGTCACAGTAAGCACAGCGTTAGCTTGGGCTTCTTGGGAAATGGAAAACATTTTCTCTGAAAGCTGAGGCTGTGATTTTCATCTTAGTGAGGTATCTCAGGGACTCTATTTTGTTTTTCAAGCTCTTGACCACTTTAGCCACAGTCACAACAGATGTGCAGGGCTATCAAGTTGGACACGTTCCAATCAGTGAGTGGTTTGAAATGATTTGACAAGGTGAGACCAATGTGTCATCCTAGTTTTGAAATGAAGGACAACAAATACTATTGCTGTATCGCTGCTGATTCTCTCTGGGAACAAAGCTGATTGGTGCACAAATCCCTCACCAAGAAATGTTAATAGAAGCCATAATTCTGACACCTCCTCAAATTGTGGGAAGTGAGTCAGAGGCCACACAAGAAACCCAGCAGCGTTATTAATTTCACACTTGAGTAGAACCACACAGTTAAGCATGCACTGCCTGAATTCAAGCCACAGCAGACAGCTGGATTCAGTGATAATCAAAAAGGAAAGCTGATTTAAAAAAAAAAAAAAAAGATGAAAACTACAGTATACAAGGCTTTTTAGCACAAAGAGTCACTTTTAATGAATTATGTACTTATTGAATTTGATCATAATTGCTAGGTGTGTAGTATGAACTGTCAATGAGGTCAAAGCTTATACTATATGAATGAATTAAAGTACAACAGTAATTTTCCAGAGAGTTCTATAAATGACCATTTTTCTTGCCTGGAATCTGAATTAGGGGGAAATATACTCCTCCCTTTCTTTTTCTATCTGTAATTGTTAGTTATTTTTACCATGTGCTCAATTCTTCTACTTTGATAATGCACATCTCTTGCCATTACCAAATTTCTCGAATAATTTTGTGATCCTTAGAAAGGCTATATAAAACATTGAACACAGCCCAGGAGATCACCAGGGAAATAGTGATCTGCATTATGAATAAGTATCAATATAAATTTTGTTGTTGTTTGCTTTCTCTTTTCCCTACAAGAAATATGTTGTTGTTGTTGTTTTAGTAGCTAAGTCCTGTCCGACTCATTTGTGACCCCATAGACTATAGCCCGCCAGGCTCCTCCATTCATGGGATTTCCCAGGCAAGAATACTCGAGTTGGTTGCCAGCTCCTTCTCCAGGGGATTTTCCTGACTCAGGGATCAAATCCCCTTCTCTGCATTGCAGGCAGATTCTTTACCACTGAGCCACCAGGGAAACCCATCAATATAAATCAGTATAAATACCTTCATTGATTGAACTGTTAAATAAATGGACAATATGAGTTTGGAGTGGTACTAGCTTAGAAAAAGGTATAGTGAAAAAAAGAAAAGGAGAGATTACACAGAAAAAAATATTTGCTTGTCAAATGAAAGAGAATTAATATGTTTTTCAAAGTAACATCAAAGTAATTTTTATGTTAAGAATTTCATCTGACTTTTATCAATGTAAAACCTAACAATTTACACACACACACACATTCCTGCATTTATTTTTTGTTCCTGCTTTTGTCTTAAGCCCTGCATCTGTTTCAAACCCATCAATGAGATCTCTTGGTGGCTTGAATTAGACATGAGTAATGGACTCATGCTTACTTAGCATTTCACTTTCTTTGTACAAGGAAACATATATTAGAGTCTAGATTCACATCCTCTTTCCTGAGCTAATACCTACAGCTGTGCTCCATCTATCAGATGAGTGGATGTTAACACAGATATTAACAACCAAAAAAAAAAAAAGTGAAAAGACTGGTTTAAAAAATGTTGCATGTCCTTCAAAGCTAATTGTTACTGAGGAGTATTTTTAAAGCTTATTCCAAGGGAAACTATTTCCCAGGCTCCTTTGTCCATGGGGATTCTCCAGGCAAGAATACTGGAGTGGGTCGCCTTGCCCTCCTCCAGGGGATCTTCCCAACCCATGGATCGAACCCAGGTTTCCCACATTGCAGATAGATTCTTTACCATCTAAGCCACCAGGGAAGCCCAAGAACACTGGAATGGGCAGCCTATCCCTTGTCCAGTGGATCTTTCCAACCTGGGAATCGAACCAGCATCTCCTGCATTGCAGGCAAATTCTTTACCAGCTGAGCTACAGGGAAGACCCATAGTTGGAACCATGATCATTCAAATCCAAAGACTGATTTGCTGCAAGCAAAGGTCAAAAGCATTTGAGTTAAAATTCTCCATTTTCTACTTCAATTTATGCATATAAACATGGTCTCAGAATTTACAAGCTGTCCCCATGAGAAAAATCACATTTTATAGATGGAAAATACTTTCAAGACATTGAGCAATAAATAGGAAAACTTATGTAGCAGGCAAGGATAACCACAAAGCAAATTGCAACTTCTTGAAATCCAGATAAAGCAAAAAAAAAAAAAAAAACAGTGGACTGGTAGCTTCTGACATGACTTTTTTGAACAGATTTACTGCTGCACCCAATGCCTCCTTGCCTCATATTGTGAAAAGTTGACTAATCCATACCATGTCTCATCTCAAGAAGAACATTTTTAAGATTTATGAGCGTATTTTGAGATTTTATGATGGTCATTTGATTTATGATGTATGTAGTGAATTTTCCAGTAATAGGCAGGGTACAGGCACTCAAAAGCAAAACACATACTATTTTCCAATCATTTCCATCAAAATGCAGAAAGATATGATGGTGGGATTGAAATAATGCTACATTTACACTGTTCTCTGACTTGCCTCTCCTCTTTTTCACACCCCACATTCCCCTCTGTGCATAGTGGTGTGTTGGAGCCTGTCCTGAAGGCATAATATGCTCTTACTAAAGCTACTGCTGCAATATCTTTGATCTATGTACCTACTGTGTTTATGTTCCATATAGTTTCATGAGAAATCAATGGTGCTGATTTCTCTTTTTTCTGAAGGGTTCCAGGAGGCCAAGGGCTTAAGGGAGGTTATAGTTCAACTTGACATTGTTTATAATTAGAGAAGTTTAAAATTTTTACAAGAGCTCTTTATATTCTCATGTCATAGGCATAATTTCTTCATGTGCAAAGTTGCTTCAGTCGTGTCTGACTCTGTGCAACCCTATGGACTGTAGCCTGCCAGGTTCCTCTGTCCATGGGCTTCTTCCAGCATTAATACTGGAGTGGATTGCCATACCCTCCTCCAGGGATCTTTCCAACCCAGGGATCGAACCCATGTCACTTACATCTCCCGCATTGGCAGGTGGGTTCTTTACCACTAATGCCACCCAGAAAGCCCAATTTCTTCATAAAGAAGACGTTAACCAAAAGGTGAGGACTAAACAGACGTGCATTCTCTTCACCATACCTCTGTTCCATTCTTTTGGTGGTAAAGTCATAGAACAACCACTCTGATCTTGTTTGAACTAAGGAGAAGGCTTGAATGCTTTTCTGACCGTCGAAAGATCTTGGAAGACCAATTAGTTAAAGCCATGAGTGAGTGATGGTTGCTCAGTCATGCCTGACTCTTTGTAACCCCATGGACTGTAGCCTGCCAGGTTCCTCTGTCTATGGAATTCTCCAGGCAAGATTACTGGAGTGGCTTGCCATTTCCTTTTCCAGGTCAAAGCCATGAGACACGTTCAAAATTTAATCATACAACATTATTATATTTGAAACATTGTATGGCCCCAAAGAGATAAAATGAATATGAAATGAGTGCATGATCTCCTCAATTTTTAAGGTCTTTTTAATTTGCAAAGGAAGTCATTTAAATATTATTTATTTATTTATGGTTGTACCAGGTCTTCGTTGTGCAAAAGGCTTTCTCTGGTTGCAGCAACAGGGGCTACTCTCTAGTTGTGGTGCATGGGCTTCTCATTGTGGGAACTCCGTTTGTGGGGCCCAGACTCTAGGGCATGTGGGCTCAGTAGTCGTGAGGCTGAGTAGTTGGGGCGCACCGGCTTAGCTGCCCCACACCATGTGAGATCTTCCTAGACCAAAGATGGAACTCCTGTCCCCTGCACTGTGGGCAGATATTTAACCACTGGACTACCCCATTTAAATATTAAGAGCCAAAGAAATGCAAAGACAAATCAAATAATATAGCATTATGGGTGAGAATTTCAGATTTTCATGAGTAGCCCCGGAAAATAGACTTTGGGGGCTATAGGTTTAGACATTAAAATATGAGAGATTATAAATAGGCCAGTGGATATTCTGTCAAATGCTTCTGGTCATTGTACAATCATAACCAGCTAAGCATATATACCCCAAATTGCTTGGCATGATAAACATGTTTCTTTAACAAACAAGATTCCTTAAACCCAGGGAGGTTTTAAAATTCAGTGTAAAAAGGCCTAAGAGAAGCAAGCATGTGATGTTAAAGTTGTTGTTCAGTCACCCAGTTTTGTCCGACTCTTTGTGACCCCATGGATTGCAGCATGTCAGGCCTCCCTGTCCCTCATCTCCCAATGTTTTCCCAAGTTCATGTCCATTGCATCGGTGATGCCATCCAGCCATCTCATCTTCTGACACCCTCTTCTCCTTCTGCCCTCTATCTTTCCCAGCATCAGGAACTTTGCCAATGAGTCAGCTGTCCACATCAGATGACCAAAATACTGAAGCTTCAGCATTAGTCCTTCCAAAAAGTATTCAGGGTTGATTTCCCTTAAGATTGACTGGTTTGCTCTCCTTACAGTCCAAGGGACTTTCAGGAGTCTTTTCCCAGCACCACAGTTTGAAGGCACCAGTTCTTTGGTGTTCTGCTTTCTTTACAGTCCAGCTCTCACAACTGTACCTGACCACTGAGAAGACCATAGCCTTGACTATACAGACCTTTGTTGGCAAAGTAATGTCTCTGCTTTTCAACACACTCTCTAGGTTTGTCATCACTTTCCTGACAAGAAGCAATAATCTTCTGACTTCATGGCTGCAGTCACCATCTGCAGTGATTTTAGAGCCCAAGAAGAGGAAATCTGTCACCACCTCCACCTTCCCCCTTCTATTTGCCATGAAGTAATGGGGCCAGATGCCATGATATTAGCTTTTTTAATATTTAGTTTTAATCCGGCTGTTTCACTTCCTCCTTCCCTCCCTTCATTCTGCTTTTTAGTTCCTCTTTGCTTTCTGCCCATTAGAGTAATATCATCTGCATATCTGAGGTTGTTGGTATTTCTCCTGCCTATCTTGATTCAAGCTTGTAACATCCAGCCCGGCATTTCTGATGATGTGCTCAGCATATAGATTAAACAAGCAAGGTGACAGCAGACAGCCCTGCTGTACTCCTTTGTCAATCTTGAACCAATCAGCTGTTCCATACAGGGTGTTAACTATCGCTTCTTGACCCGCATACAGATTTCTTAGGAGACAATTTCTTTGTACTAAGATATCTGGGCTTCCCAAGTGGCTCAGTGGTAAAGAACCCACCTGCCAATGCAGGGGACATAAGAGATGCAGGTTGGATACCTGGGTCAGAAAGATCCCCGGGTCAGAAAGATCCCCTAGAGGAGGGCATAGCAACCCACTCCAGTATTCTTGCCTGGAGAATCCTATGGACTGAGGAGACTGTCAGGCTGCAGTCCATGGGGTCACAAAGAGTTGTACATGACTGAAGTGACTTAGCACGCACACACTAAGATATCTGGGCTTTTAGTTTCTATAATTTGTAATGTTCCAGAGAATTTGCCCTATTAGAGGAACAGCTTTATGATTTCAACTTAATATGCCTTGCTGAATAATTTATTTCAACTCAATTTAAAGTTGGAAGTATAAATGAAATAATAATGAAAAATATTGGACATTTAATGGAACTTACAAATAATGATTTTAATAATTTTAATAAGTAAATGTACTACTTGAGTATTTGAATGTTGGTCAGTCAAAAATCAAATTACCTTAAAAGTATGAAATTTTGGTTTAAAACATTTACTAGTCTTTAAGTTATAAATAGCACCAATCATTAAAGATGTCTTTAAAGTATCATTAAACTCCTCTAATTTGAACTCTATAGATTGATTTACAACTAAACAAAGAACTAAATTTTAGAATTTCTGACTTCAGCAAATTTAATATTAATTTTCACAAGAATCCTTGAATATCTTGTGCAAACACACACACACACACTTATCTTAGAAGCATCTATAAAGTCACATTCATTACAAAGACTTTAGTTGGTTTTTTTTGAAAGAAGTTATTTTTAATAACGCTATAGGTTACATAGTAAGATGTGT